>PVKV010031851.1:0-20519 GCA_004027835.1 Alouatta palliata | reverse complement strand
CCCTTCCCACTTGACACTCCCTCTGCCTGACACCCCCTCCACCCGACACCCCTTCCCATCTGACACCCCGTCTGCCTGAGACCTCCTCCTCCTGACACCCCCTCTGCCTGATATGTGGTCTCATCCCCATGGCCTGCTGTCAGGTGGTCACCCCAAGGCATCTTGGTCCATCTGGAGCACCTGTGGTCAGTCTGGCCAGGTCCTCACTGGTCTGTCTTCCTCCTCAGCCAGGCCACATGCTCCTCTGTGACCTCAGAGCCTCAGAACTGAACCCTGGGCTCAGTGCATCGCTGGGGTGGCTCCACGTGGGGCCCTGGGGGCCGAGGCAGCAGGGGACTTTTTTGTGAGGCGAATCTCTCTCTGTCGCCCAGGCTGGAGTGCAGTGGCACGATCTCCGCCCACTGCAACCTCCACCTCCCGGGCTCAAGCCGTTCTCCTGCCTCAGCCTCCCGAGTATCTAGGATTGCAGGCTCACACCACCTGTGAGATGCTGGGCAGCTAATTTTGGTATTTTTAGTAGAGATGGGGTTTTACCAGGTTGGCCAGGATGGTCTCCGTCTCTTGACCTCATGGTCCACCCGCCTCGGCCTCTCAAAGTGCTGAGATTACAGGCATGAGCCACCGCACCTGGCTGGGGGATCTTTGTGTTGGGGACACGAAGGGGCCCCAGAGGGGCATCCCTTGCCTTAGCCTGTACCCCCACCCCCGGCCACGTCCCAGGACAGGAGGACCCTCAGCTGTCCTGATGCTGAAGTATGTGTCAGGGCGGTGGGGGTGGAGGTAGATCTGGCCCTTCGAGGCCCCCACAGTGGGCTTAGTTCCCTAACTGAAGCTGTAACAGCCACAGAACTCTTAAACCAGGCGAGAAAGCAACGCAGAATTGGCTTTGATGTTGAATAATTAAAATGTCTGAGGCTCAGGCTACTGGGCTGTGTCTGTCCCAGAGGCAGAGCTGTCAGTACTGTCTTGTCACCGGAGGGTCCCACATTTCTGTCTTTAAACATGCACTTGGTGCTCCTGAGAGGTAATTAGAACGTTCTGTGCAAGATGAGGAGGCTGGGGTGCTCACGCTCTGGGGGGCCACAGGGCCAGTGGGACCATTGGGAAGCAGCCCACCCTGGAGGGGGAGCTGCAGGGTCAGCTGGGCTGTGAGACCCTGGGCAAGACTCCCCTGCCTCAGTTTCTCCATCTGAAAAGTGAAGAGGTCAGATCCAGGGGCCTCTTGGGGCCCATCTGACTCAGGCATTCCGAAGTGGTGTTGGAAGAGCAGAATCAGGGACACATGGGGGCCCTCGCTGTGCCCCCAGGGCCACCCTGGTGTCGGTGGGCAGGCTGCAGAGCCCCTGCCTGCCCAAGCTTGCTGAATGGGGCTGCAGCCGAGAATCTGTTTACTGCAGCAGGTCATCGGGAAGCGTTTCCTTGGAGACATATGTAGGACAGAACTCGGAAGCTGAAACCGAGGCGCCCCACAAAGGCCCCGCACCGCTGGCGGGAGGTGGCTTCTCAGGGCTCTGCTCCTGGAGGCTGCTGGGAGACAGCTGTGCCGCCGGGGACTGGTCAGGCCGTGATCTGAGAACAGGGCTCCCAGCCCCTCCTCATGGCAGTGGCCACCCGAGGGGATGTCACACCTGGACATTTGGTGCAAGAATGTTTGGCTCCACCAGGCCCCACTGAAGGCGTCCACCACGCTCCGCCTGGAACCCTCTCCCTTCACGGCCTGAACCCAGGTGCCCGCTGGCCAGGTCTTTGGGGAACTGCTGGTCCCCCGGGTTTAATTCAGGGACACTGAAGCCAAGGAGGCAGTGAATTCCCATGGGGCGCACAGAGAGCCAGGGTGTGAACTGGGGTCTCCCGAGCTGGCTGGTTACTGCCCTTCTAAGCTCCTGTCTACAGTGGCATTTTCTGGAATACACTCAGGGCACCCCTGGCTGCCAGCAGCCCCAGAGGACACGGTGCTGGCTCCTGCTCAGTGGGTCGCTTGGCGGCTGGCTGCGGGTGTGACCAGGCCACTGGCCTCCCTAGCTGCACAGGGTGCTGCCCACTGGCCAGGAGAGGGTTCTGGGGCTTCCAGAAGTCCTGGGGGCAGGCTTTCCTTCCATGGGGTTCCAGGATGGGCAGGGGCTTCGCAGGCTTCTCCCCTCCCTGCCCTGCACTCACTCTGGCCCTCCCCTGATGCGAGTCTCCATCCTGCCATCCCTTTCTCTGGGGCTGTTTCTGCTCAAACACAGGGTCACCCGCTGGCCCAGAATTGGTGATCCTGATGCAGGCTGGTGCACGGAGCACGTGCCCGGACCCTGGGCATGCACACAAGTGCACACAGGCCCTCAGGGGTGCCCGGGAGACTGGAGCAACGCTGGGCTGCAGTGGCCTCAGTCTCTGGCCTGGCCATGACTTCCTGAACCTATGGCCTGGAGCAGGGGCCACCTAGATGGCTTTCTGTGGAGATCAGAGGTGGAGGAGCTTTTGCTGCAGGATGGCTGAGGAGAGGGGCCACTTCCTGCTCCCCCAAGCCAATGGAGGAAGGAGGAATGGAAGCGGGCTGCAGGGAAGTCAGAGCCTGGGCTCTGTGCAGACTCTGCTGCCCCCTGAGCCTACCCCTGTGAGATGCTGGGCAGCTCCCTGCCCGCTCGCGGCCTCTGTCCAGCCCATAGGGCAAGAAAGCCCCTCCAGCTGAGGGAGATGAGATGGGGACACTACGTGGTCTGGGGTGGGCAGCGTGGATGTCGGGGTGGCACCTGGTGCAGGTGGCCTCGGGCTCATGGCCAGCTCTTGGCGCTTACACGGACTGAGGATGGGACCCTCCAGCTCGGCTTTGGAGAAGGCGTTAGGGGCTCAGCAGGCCCAGGGGCTGGGCTTGGTGTCACTGATGCCCAGGAGGACAGGTGGAGTGGCTTCCTTTGTGTACAGAGCCCGGGCCCGGGGAGCAGGTGTGCAGGGAGGAAACAGGCACAGGCAATGGAGGCCAGCTTTGCCCACCTACAGGCCTCGCAGAGCACCCAGAGCTATGGGCCCAAGGTCTAGACTCACCCTGTCTCAGGGCATGGTGTCCTGCGGCCTCTGTCCTGGCAATGCTTGTGAACCCAAGGACGGACCAGCGAGGGCTCATGGTAGAACCAGCCTTAGACTGTGGGGACAGGGGCAGCCTCAGACCCGGGAGGCAAGGACCAGTCCCAGCAAGCGGGGCAAGGAGACACAGCTCTGGGCCCATGGAGTGGGGACCCTCTGCCCTCTGCCCTCTACCCTCTGGCCTTGGCAGGAGCTGGGTGTGGTCCTCGCAGCTGTGCTGGCACACAGGCGGGGGCAGGGGCTCCGGCGGGCTGTCGACTGGCTCTGCATTCCGGACGTGTTTGTTTCTTCCAGTCACCTTCTTTAAAGGAGGAGAAAATTAAACTCCCTACCATGGAGCCTCCCCACCCGCCGCCCGCTGCCCACCAGGCCAAACGCTCTCAAAGACAGAGTTCTGCTTAAAAGCCCAGAAAGGAGATTTAGGAGATCAGAATCTTAAGCAAATTAACATGTGCACAGGCGGCTTTTAATCACCGCCTTTAATCACAGGCCGCAGTAACGGAAATCATTTCCCGGTTGAATAGAAGAGGGGGGCAGCCGCGAGGATGGATTCTTCATTAGAACCTGAACCTGGGTTTCACTGGCCTCTGAAGGGGGCTCCGGGGCCTCTGTCCACTCCAGGGATGCTTGGCTGGGCCGGGACCTGCAGCCCGCACCCCTCTCTCCCTCCTTCCCACCCTTGGGTGTGTCTGTGGCTTTCGCCTTCTGTCTCCTCTCCCCGACTCCGTTTCTCCCTTCCGAGACTTGGGGCTGCTGGCCCTTTCCTGAGCGGACTGTCCCAGGGATGTGTGGAACCCAGGTATGGGGATGCTGGGGGGCCTCTGGCACTCGTGCATTGCAGTGTCCTTGTCTGGGCAGTCCCCATCGCAGCCTGGCCTCCCCTCAGCCCTGACACTCAGCTCGGTGCCAGGACCCACTCAGACCAGGGCCCAGAGGGAGGATGCCGCCCCTCCCTTCTTGCAGCTGTGCCTGGCAGGTGGACACAGGCCCTGGGACTCTGGCAGTGCCAAAGGGGCCATGACAGAGACCGCCTACTCTCGAGGGCAGGTCCCCAGAGACCAGGGCAGGGGCTGCTCCAGCTGAGGGGCCCAGGCCACCCTGAGCGGCGACAAACAGAGGAGGCAGTTCCTTTAAGGGCGTCAGGCAGTGGGGCCCAGGGGCCTTCCCTGGCAGGACCCAGGTGATAATGCAGCTGCCGGCGGCTCCCCTCCCCCTCCACACCTGGGGCCCTGCCTGGCAGGAGGTGGTCACACCTTGAGGTGGCAGCGGCTCAGAGAGCCCAGAGGTGGCCTCACATCCTCCCCTTCCAGCCTGTGTGCCTGCCTGCTTTGCCCACACCTGGGGCTCAGCATCCACACAAGCCCCCCAGGCCACTCTCTGGGATGGGGGCTCAGGGTCCCTTGGGGCAGAGGTGGCTCCTTTCAGAACGCCCCTCATGGATGGATGTCTCTTTTGTCCATCTGGAAAGTGTGACACCCTCAGATGCTGGGAGCAGCCAGTGCAGGAAGCGAGTGCTGGCTCCGTGAGGGAGGAGTAGGGTGAGGGAGGCAGCTCAGAACCTGACAGACAGGGCCGGGAGGTGAGGTGCTGGGAGAGCACAGGAAGGGGTGTAGCTCCATGCAGGGCTGCAGCTGTCACTGTCACTGGGAGCCACTGCTGGGGCTCAGCCCCCCCCAACGCTGGACACCCCCAGGGCAGCTGGTGAAATGTCACCCTGTGACCGTGGGCAGTGCTCAGCCCTTCCCAGAGACCCTCCTGGGGTAGGTGTCTCTTCTTTGCTGCAACCTCAGGGCTTGGGGTGTAATGACCTGAGCATCCCTATGGTGGAGGAACAGCCATCCAGGGAGCATTTGGCTCTGGTCCTGGGGGTGCAGCGTCCCCTCAGTAGGAGGAGCCCTGCCAGGAGGGAGGGAGGGAGAGTAGGATGTACGGGGTTGGTCGCTCAAGCCGCTATGGGAAGAGCTAGCAGCAGAGCCAGCGTCCAGCCTGCCTCCCCTTCTGGCCTCTGAGTGGAGCCAGCTCCTCGCCCACCAGAGACCCAGGCCCAGGTGCGCTGCCTGCCTCCACCCAGCAGAGGCCTCTGGGCCCGGGCTGGGCAGCCAAGGGTTAAGTGGGCGGGGCTTCTGCGGGAGGGGCGGTCCCGGTTGCGGCCCCGCCCCACCCTCCCCTTGCCTTCCTCGCGGGGCGAAGCAGCTTGTGGGGCTGCAGTCGGCATGGGCACTGTGCGCGGGCTGCCCCTGCTTGGGCTGGGGCTCAGGGGACACTGGGGGCCAGCGCAGGGCCCAGGGCCCCTCGGGCCGTGCCGGTAACTGAGATTGGCGCCCATCAGCCATGGAAGAGCCTGGGCCCCCGGGCGGGCTCAGCCAGGACCAAGGTAAGGGGGCAGGTGGGGTCCCAGGAAGGGAGCTGTGATGGGCCCCGCGGGGAGCCCAGGGCCGGAGCTGTTCGCTGGTGATCCGCTGACCCCTCGTGGGCAGTGCATGGCCCCTCCTAGCAGGGTCTCCAGGAGCGCGGTCCAATGACCCCATTACCTGTACATCTCTCCGACGAGGTCCCAGAGGAGGGGTGCTGCCCCCCCGGAGCCCCACCCTGCTTCATCTGCCCCTGTGCTGACACCTCGTAGCGCGAGGGTCTGCTCCCTGCAAGGGGTCCACACAGTCCAGGTGGGTGGCGGGGAGGCGCCCTCAGCCACGCTGACACGGGTCCTGACCTGCAGCCTGACCCCAGCAGATGTGCACTGCTTGTGGGGGGCAGGTATCGGGGTGCCAGGGGGTGGTGGGCTCTGGCCTTTGAGGCTCAGGGGGCTCTCCTGGCCCAACCCCACCCTGGCCCCTCATCCAGGTCAGTATAGGTGGCCCTGAGCTCCGGTCAGCACCATGGACAGGGCAGCTGCTGCTTTCTCTGAGGGCCGGCAATTGCTGTGCGTCCTCAGGTTTCCCTGGAGTCACCGGCTGGCCCAGCCCATCCTGCTCTGGGTTGGAGATTTCTTGTTGTGATCTGTCATGCTTTCCTGACCTGGGAGCCAGGCATTGCCCTGAGCAGACAGAGCACAGCGGCTGGGGTGGCGGGAGCCCTGGGGCTGTTCACAGCAAGCGCTTCTGAAGGGCGTCCTGGGCAAGCCTCTTCAGCATGGGGTGGGGCAGGGGCTCCGGCTCCCCGGGCACAGCCTAGCTCTGGGCCAGGGGTGGGGAGAGGAAAAGGTGAAGAGGGACAGTGGCTGTGGTGGCAGCAGGAGTGGCTTGGGCTGGATACCAGGAGGAACTTCCTAGGTCTCCAGGGAGAGTAGGAGCTTGCTTCCCGGTGGCTTGGATCCTGGTTGTTCTGCCCTCTGACTGGCATGGACACGTGGGGTGGAACATGGCATCACTGCTGGGCAGACTGGGGCCGGGTTGCTGGTTGTTGCCTCTGATGGACTGTGTGACCTCACACAAGGGACTCTCAGAGCCTCCACAGGTAAGAGGGATAGCACGGGGCGCTTTCATGGGGTGGCTGTGAGTGTTCAGAGCCAGCGTGTCTGCAAAGTGGTCGTGCCCTGCCTGGCCCGTGCAGCTGCTCCAGGGTGCCCGTCCCCTCCCCTGCCCTCCCCCCAGGCAGAGGTGCCCTCTCTGAATGGAGGACAGCATGGCAGGTGTGACCGGGGCTGCTGGGGCACACACTCTGTCTGTAGGATGGGTCACTCCAGATGCGCCCACTCGCTGACCGAAGTCCTGATCCTAGGGCTCTCCTGGGCATGCTGTCCCTGGTTCCTGCCTGTCTGGCCTGCAGAGAGCTCCCTGGAGTCACTGCCCTGTGCTGGCCGCTGGGCTCAGGATGCCTGCCTGCTGTGGACAGGGGCTGGTTGCTGCCACATGGCCCCAAAGCCCCAAGTTCCGGGAGACCCAGCACACCTGAAGTCTGCAACCGGCCAGGGAAGGGCCTAGTCTTAGGTGTGGGAAGTGGTGGGAGTGGCTCTGAGCTCACCCTCCATGCCGCCATCCTGGGCAGAGGGAGGGGACCCAGCAGCACGGTCCTTACAGACTCCACGTGCCGCTGAGGACGGAGCAGATGGGCTGGTGTCCTGGGTCCAGCCCTCCATCTGCACAGCTAATGAGCTGATGACGATGGCATCCCAGTTCCTGGCACTTTCTCCTGGAGAAGCCGTGGGCCGGCCCCTGCCCTGGCAGTGCCCTTTGCTGGGGCAGGTGTGTGGGGGGTGCCTACGGCCCTCTCGGGGACCCGGACCCAGAGGCTCCAACTTCATTGAGAGTGGGCTGGGGGAGGGGCTGAGGAAGGGGATGAGTAATCCAGCGTGCCTGTTTCTTCCCGGGATTTTGCTCCTGGTGCTGCGTATGTGGGCTTCTGCCGGCTGGACAGACTTCCTGTGTGGGAAAGGCGAGTGGGCGCTGGCCTCCTGCATGGGGGCAGGTGGGGTTGGTGGACGCCATCTCAGGACAGGATGCTTCCTCTGGCTCCTGAGAATTCAGCCACATGGGGTGGCCCCAGGCACGGGGCATCCATGCTAGCCGGGTAAAGACCCTAAGAGGGGGCCTTGTGTGGCTGATGGTCACTGAGACACAAATGAGCTACCCCGGTGGGGCTGTGGAGCTCCCTCCAGCTCTGCCCAGAGAGCAGCACCTGCATGGGGGCCACAGGGGCTCCTGCAGCAGCAGGTCCCAGGCACCAGGGTGCAGCCCTGACTTGGGATGGTACCCACGCTGTACTGGGGGTTTGTCCTTTCCTCATGCTCAGACCTGGCGACCCAGGGACACACCTCCGAGGGAGTGAGTGGTCTTGATTTCACATTGATCAGGCCCCCGCTGAGGAGCTGACCAAGGGCCAGGTTTAGGGCAGCTCAATTCTCAGGTGCAGCGCTGTGCCCTTCCTGGGTCAGCTAGTGTGTGGGTGGGGACTGACCAGGGGAGCGCCTCACTGGACCCGAAAAGGCAGGAGTGGGAGACAGCGCAGCCGGCCCAGCTCTAGGGCCAGCTTGAGCAGGGAGATCCAGAGAGGGGCTGAGCAACTGTACAAGATGCCAGAAACTTTGGGCAGGGAAACTCGGAGGGCCAGGCCATCTCCAGGACACCCACTCTCTCTGAGGTTCTCTGCTGGAGCCTTCGAGGGGCTGTTGGAGGAAGCAGCTGCCCGGCCTGGCGGTGGCCTGGGCTGCTCTGGCCGGGAAGAGCAGCTCTGTGCGGGACGGATGCAGCGGACTCAGCCTCCTGTTTCCTCGCCTCCTTCGTGGCTCCGCGCCTGCTCTGCCTGGCGGGCTGCCCAGCTCCCACCGTCCCTCCCGCGCCTGGCTCTGGGCTGGGGGCAGGGCTGGCTCCGCCCATGCCGCCCGAGGACCCTCCCCTTGGAGCTGCAGCCCCCTCCCCTCACTCGGCAGGAGCTCCCTCTCCCAGCTGGCAGGCCGGGCTCCACCTGGTGACTTTTCAGGAAAGGCCCCCCCACTGCCGCTGCCACGAGCCTAGCTCTCTCTGCAGCTCCTCTGGGGTACCCTGGGCAGTGGCTGGGGTGCCCTGGGAAGTGCACTTGCCTTCAGAGAGCCCCAGGAGAGGTGGGTGTGATGCCCTGGCTGGCCATGTCCTGCTCAGTGAGGGCAGAGAGGCAGCCAGGGCCTCAGAGAAGCTAGTGGCTGGTGGCAGGGACAGGAGCCCGCAGGGACACAGAGAGGGGGGCACTTGCAGGAGGGGAAACTGTGAAATGGTCTAGAATAGGATTCCCTTCCTGTTGGGGCTGTCAAGTGTGATTAATACCGCCGCTGTGAGCTGGGCTGCCGCCAGTTGGGGTTGGCCGGGTATGTGAGGGGGCAGGAAGGGGAGCCCACTTTGGGAGGGACCCTCACCGAGACAGACCTGGCCTTGGCTGTCCTGGAGGAGCCTGAAGAAAGGCCAGGTGTTGGGGCCCCCTTGGCCACAGCTGGCCAGCTAGAAAACGTGGAGGCCTGGGCTGGGCAGGCGCCCACCGGCACAGGAAGGGGCTGCTCTGGAGGGAGGTTCGGGGTACGGGTCACCTGGCCTCAGAGGCCATCCTGTCCACTCGCCACTGCCGACTGCTCGGAGTGTCCAGTGACTGCAAATTCCTGATGAGGGGCACCTTTCTGTGGAACTGGGACCCTGGCTGAAGGCTTTGGACGCCTGTGACCATCACAAGTCCTCCCGCCCATCCTCCACACCTGGTGGCTGGCTGACAGAAGAAAGGTGTCTGCTGGGCCTCCCTCCGGACCCTGCAGGAGCCCGGTCCTCTTAGCACCCACTGGCCCACCAGGGGAGCATGAGGCTGGCTGCTGTCCTCCCCCTGCTCTATCATCAGTGGAAGTTCGGAGGCAGGTCAGACAGCGGGGCTGATGCCGCTTGGCTGGCCATCGAGAATCTGTCCCCACCCTTCAGGGTGCTGGCCGTCCCAGCTCCCCCAGGGCTCTGAGCATACTGACCAGGAGCCACCCACTGGGGCAGAACACAGCCAGGCCCCAGGGCCCCCTCCGGCCCACTCCTCTGCCAAGATGAGCACTGCCATGGGGTCAGGCCCTCCCCTTGACAACCCCCTGCCTCCCTTCGAGAGCTGGAGTGGCCACCACAGGGAAGGCGCTGCGAGGAGAGGGCAGAGCACCTGTCCTGTGGTGCCCTCCAGGTGTGTCTGGGGGCGGCCCCGGCCCCACGGACCCCCGGCCCCACGCCCTTGGTTCCTCTGCCCTTCCTGGGACCCCTGGGCCCCTAGCACGACCACCTGGGGTCCTGCTTGAGGGGAGGGCTCGAGGCACAGACTCACACTCCTGATCAAATAAAAATAGTTGGGGAGGAGGCTCCCAGACGTGCGGGGGGACAAGTCGCTTCTCGGAGACGTTTAAATAATCTCCGCCATATGTGTGTGGGCCCGGCCCTCCCTCCCCTGCGGCGCCGGTCCAGGGGCCGGGTTGATCCCCAGTGGGCACCATGGCTGGGGCAAGGCGGCCACTTCCTCCTCCCTCCCTCCACCTAAGCACAGGTTCAGCCCCTCCTGCATGCCGGGCCGGCCGTGGGGGCAGCATGGGAGGGGGACGTGGGGGCTGCGGAAGGGTATTCGGGGGCTGCAGAAGGGCCCGGGCCAGGAAGGGCTGCAGGAGCGTCTGGCCCTCATACCTCACTGCAGCTGGTGTTCTGATGGGTGGGGAGGCCCTTGGAAAGGTCCTGGTGAAAGGCAGCCAGCCTCGGAGAGGAGGGGCTTACAGGCAGCCAGGGCCCCCTCTGGACCGGCCTGGAAGACGTGGGCCCCTCACCCACCCCATACGTGCTTGCGAAGAGAAGGGGCCGGGCCCTGTCGTGGGAGGGGCTGTGGCACCCGAAGGTGCCCGGGTGTGTGTAGTGTACGCGCTGGGAGGCCTGTGGGTATGCGTCATGGGTTTTGTTGGAAGAGTCCATTGATTTTCCAGCCTTCCCTGGGGGGAGGCGGAGATGCTGGGCCACCAGCGGCCTGCTGTTGACGGCATCCTCAAGGCCCGTACTGCCTGCTGTTAGGACAAGATCGATCTCCGCCATAAAAACAAAATTAAGCCAGCACCACCCTGGCTTCCGACAGCGTGCTCTTCCTCCTCTAAGCAGCTGCCACCCACCTGGTTCAGGCCTTGGGAAGAAAGGGAGGGGCTGCAGGAGCAAACTTTTCACAGTGGGGAAACTGAGGCACCGAGCCAGGGAGGACCGCCCAAGGTCAGGGGCAGGTCTGGGACCCCTACTTCCCAGCAGCTGGCAGGACCAGGCAGTCAGGGCGAGGCCGTGCAGCCCGGGTCTGGGAGCTGAGCTCAGGGGGACACAGATGTCTTCCTGGGTATCACTGTGGGGCCTGAAGAGCCCTCCTGTGAACTCTCCCCAAGTAGGGTTTGGCCCTGTCCGCCCATCTGTCCGCCCCTCTGCCCGTCCGTCCATCCGGGTGCATCTGTGTGGGAGGCTTCTCCCGTGCGGGCGCTGGCTCCTGTCACCTCTTCAGAGCAGGCCTGCTGGCCTTAGCTGCCCTGTCCTGCCCGTCCCGTCCCTCCCTGTCCACCTGTGTCCAGCCAGTGCCCCCTGTGTGCCTCACAGGGACAGAGCAGGGGAGAAGGACTATGAGGTCCCTGGCCCAGGGATGTCCCAGTGCTCTGAGGACTGGGGACCCCCACTGTGGTGTGCAGGGACCAGGGGGAGCAGTGGGTGAGCCAGGGCCCTCCCACCCCTGTGTCCTCTCCCACACAGAGCTCCTGTCTCCCCTCCTCTCCCCACGGAGCCCCTGTCTCCCCTCTTCTCCCCACAGAGCCCCTGTCTCCCCTCTTATCCTCACGGAGCCCCTGTCTCCCCTCCTCTCCCCACGGAGGCCCTGTCTCCCCTCTTATCCTCACGGAGCCCCTGTCTCCCCTCCTCTCCCCCACGGAGCCCCTGTCTCCCCTCTTATCCTCACGGAGCCCCTGTCTCCCCTCCTCTCCCCCACGGAGCCCGTGTCTCTCCCTGACCAGGACTCTCGGCTTCTACCATGGCTGGTGCAGGTCCGCCTCTGGTGCTGGCCCACGGCCAGGTGCGGCCCTTCAATCTCACCTGAGCCCCCGAATCAGGTGTCTCGACTCAGGCTCATGGGAGGGGCTGAGGCAGCCTGGGGGCAGGTGTGGAGCATGGCTGAGGGCTGGGCCCTTGTGTGGAGCCGCAGAGTAGTGTGGCTTCCTCGGCCTCCCCGTGGGCTTTCGGTCCCTGGCTCAGGGCAGGCAGGGTGAGTGTACGGCCGGTCATGGAGGCCGTGGGGCGGGGCTGGCCTGGCAGCATGGGTGTGACCTCGTGTGGGGGCTAGGCTGTGTCTACCCACAGGCAGCCAGTGGAAAGTTCTTAAGTCCCTGGGCTTGGATCCTTCCCATGGCCTGGCCTGGGGTGCCCCCGGCTTCACTCAGCAGCTGTGGTTGTGTGTCTGCCTGACTTTTAGGGGGAGTGGGCAGTCACTGTGGTCCTCAGGGCAGGCGGGGCAGCCCCTAGTGAGGCCCATTCAGGAAGGATTAGCCAGGCCTTTCCCCGCCCTGTCAGCGGAGGATTAGGCCAGGGCTGTTGGGGAGGTCGGGGGCCTGGGGTGCGGAAGCCTGGGCCCCACACTGGGGATTTGGGGCCAGGCACTCAATCTGTGGCCCCTCTCAGAACCCCTGCTCAGGAGATGGGGCCTCTAAGCCCCAACCCCAGCTGATGGGGGACCAGCTAGTGGCTGAGAGCTCAAGGGAGGGAGGGAGGGAGGGGGCATAGGTCCAGCCTTGGGGTGCTTTGAGGAGGGGTGGGTGAGAGGCAGGAGTACCCCCAGCTGGAGCTAGGCCCGGGTGAGGGGACAGCAGGTGCGCCCTGGGCCGGGAGGTCCCTGAGGCGCATGAGGGAGAACTGGATGCCCCTGGTGGGAGTGGAAGCCTGCAGTCCAGCGTGGGGAGGCATCGGTGGGCCGGGGCCCTGGGCCAGGGCTGTGGCCGTCCAGACTGCCTCCTGGCCCCGGCGCTGCCCCTGACACGGTGGCCGTGCCCAGAGGCCCTGTCTTCCTGAGGACGACCAGGACTCCACCCTCTCTCGTCTCCCCGAGGCTCCTGGCTCCCTAATCTGATTCCACGGCAGAGCCTGTGAGCGGCCGCTGGCGGGCCCTGGGCGGGCTCTGCCGAGCGCATCTCATGCTGGGCCCAGCCCTGGTCATCAGTGCTCAGGGGCCGCCTCCTCCCACACCTGACTTTGGCCCCAGGGCTCTGCCTGGATGCCCAGCCCTGGCACCTCCCTGTCCTGGGCTCCACAGGCCAGACTCCTCCTTGGGGCGGGGAGAGGAGGGCAGGTGCCCGGGGCCTCGGGGTCCTTGTTGCCGGAGTCAGTGCGGCTGGGGCAGTGGGTGGGAAGAAGGGCGGGGCCCCCCAATGTGGCCATGCAGCATGGGCACGGCCAGGACACAGGTGGCCAGTGTTCGGCGGGGTCTGCCCACCTCCCATGCCCACAGCTGCCCCTGGTGTCCCCGCCTGGACTTGGGGATGGGGGATCCCGTGCTGTCCTGCGGCGCCAGGCCAGTAAACAGGGTGGAGGTGTGGTCCCGGTGGCAGCGGGACGTGGGGTCCTCACCTCAGCGGGAGCTGAGACCGTGCGGTGGGTCAGCAGGAACCACTCAGAGGCCCTCCTAAGTAGGATGTGGGGTGAGGGCAGGGACCACCCCAGGCCAGCCTCAGCATCCACGGTGGGTGCACAGCGGGGAGGCCATCCCACACAGGGTCCCCTGAGGCCCGTGCCCCATAGGCCTTCCAGCTGTGTTCTCCAGATCCCAGGAGGATCCCCCTCCCTCTGTTGGTCCTGCTCTGTCCCGAAGCCCTGAGTCGCGTGACCTGGGACCTTGGGAAACACTGTTGCCTCCCCAGTGCCCTCCTGGCCCCACTGGAGGTTCCGTCAGCCTAAATCCTCAGCCAGCTGGTCTGAAGCTGGGATTAGCACAGGGATTGGGTCAGAGGCTGGGCGGGGCCGAGGGCCTGCGCTCCCCAGCCGTGGGATGCGGCAGGCTCGGGGACTCCTTGGTGGCCCTGGAGGATGGGTGGACTGGTCTGGGAGCTGTAGGGACAGCAGGTGACGGTCAGACCAATGCCAGCCAGGCCTGACCACAGCCCTGTGGGGGCTTCGGAGGTCCCTGAGGAGGAGGAAGAAGAGGCGGAAGAGAAAAGGCACCACGGAGGTCCTGCCCCCAGCACTCACTGCCTGAGCTCTGCTGCCTGAGGGCCGGGGGGCCTCTGTGGCCTCTGTGATCAGGCCCGGCCAGCGTCAGGGCATGTCTGGCCCCTGGCCCTCCCCTGACAGCCAGACCAAGGGATCGGTGGCCTGGCTGGCGGAGGTGCTCCTCTGGGTTGGAGGAAGCGTGGTGTTGTCTTCACGGTGGCAGCTCGGCCCCCTGGGTAAGAAAGGGCAGGGGAGCGGCCCGGGCTGAGTGCGGGCCCTGGTGGGTGGGGGCTGCTCCTGGAGGTGGAGGTGGGAGAAGCCTGGGGCTGCATCCCACCCCCGCAGCTCTATCCCACCCCAGCACTTGACTCCGCCTCCCCCCACTGCTCCACTCTAGGGGTCACGTGGGTCCGGCAGCATCTGCTGGCCCTGCCTCTCAGCCGCTCAGAGGCGCCCTCAGCACACCTTGGTCTCCCAGGTGCCTGTAGGGCCTGGGGGCTGAACCCAGGGGGGGAAGATTGGGGGAATTCAGGGGCTCCAGTGCTCCATGCTCTCACTGACGGGGTTCCTTGTGCTCTTGGGGTCGGTGGCGCTTGCAGCTCAGGTAGCTGGGCTGGCTGGACATAGGGGCCCTTGCCATTACAAGACTCTGCGGAAGAGACTGGCTGGGCATGGCTGGGAGGCCGGAGCCTGTGTCTGGGGTGGCCCATGGAGGCCGGAGCCTGTGTCTGGGTGGCCCGCAGAGGATGGAGCGTGTGTCTGGGGTGCCTGTGGAGGGTGGGGCGTATGTCTGGGTGGCCTGCGGAGGGCCCTGTCGGGGCTGGCTTGTTGTAGCCCTCTGGGTCCTGCCTTACCCCCTCCCACATCCTTGCAGCCACCTCTGAGTCTTCACCTCCTGAGTGCCCCAGAGAGCGCAGCCCCTCTGCCTTCCATACCTCAGTTCCCCTCTGCTCCTGATCACCTAGTAGCTTCCCCAAGGAGGCCTGACGGGCACTGACCTGGTCTTACACGATGCCCCCGGGGTCCCTCAACCTCAGACGTGGGGTGGGGTTAGCATCTCTGAGCTTTAGGAGATGGTACCTCTGGGACCCGGGCTTTCTGTGAGCAGGGGGACACGGGACCCGGGCTTTCTGTGGGCGGGGGCACACGGGACCCGGGCTTTCTGTGAGTGGGGGCACATGGGACCCGGGCTTTCTGTGAGTGGGGGCACATGGGACCCGGGCTTTCTGTCAGCGGGGGCACATGGGACCTGGGCTTTCTGTGAGCGGGTGCACAGGGCCTGAGGGGGTGGGACCAGCCTGTTCCTGGGCTGGGGCGGCTGAGTCTGGCCTGGATTTCCTGGAACCTGCAGTCCCCTCCCCTGGGACAAACAACAGCAGGAGGCCGAATGGATGTGGGGAGAAGGAACAGGACAGGCGGCCTCAGGGAGGGGAGGGTTGGGAAGCTTGGATCCAGCCTGCAGCCTTCCGAGTCTACTGCTGTGCAGGCCCTGGGACCGGGCATTCACGGCACTGCCTTTCTTGCTCATGAAGGGTGGGGGCTCTCCTGGAGATGCCCCAGGAAGGGGCACAGGCACTCAGGAATGCGACTGTCTGCTCCCAGGAGCCGCCTGTGGCTGGGAGCAGGGGTGGGGGCAGCGTGTGGGGTTGCTGCCTGTTGGCCCACCCTATGCCTGGCAAGGGGCCTCCACTCACTGTGGCCCCGGACAGCCGGGTCCAGCCACCTCGTCTGTCTGGCCTTGTGCTTGGCCTTCCCACTGTTGAGTTCAGTGCTGGCTCTGTCAGAGCGGTGGCTCTCGGGGCCCCAGGCCCAGCGCCGGTTCCCAGGTGGCTGAGCAGGGTGGGGAGCAGGGCCCTCAGTCCCCAGGACCATCTGGGGAGGAGTGGCAGGGCCCAGCTGGGCTGTGTGACCCAGGCATGTCAGCACTTGGGGTGGAGGTGGCTTTGGGCCCAGGCCTTTGCCCCGTCGCTGGCAGGGCAGTGTGGGCGGAACGAGTGCCTCTGCTGACGGCTGCGTGTCTCCCGTGTGCAGTGGAGCGGTGCCTGGGTGCCATGCAGGAAGGGATGCAGATGGTAAAGCTGCGTGGCGGCTCCAAGGGCCTGGTCCGCTTCTACTACCTGGACGAGCACCGCTCCTGCATCCGCTGGAGGCCCTCGCGCAAGAATGAGAAGGCCAAGAGTGAGTGGGCGCCCTGGGGTGGGGGCAGGCTGGAGTCCCTGGGGGCACACGGGGTAGGGAGCCTCCCAGAGCAGCTGCTGATGGTTGAGGGGTGGTGAGACCCTAGGCCTGGACACCTCTGGCTCAGTGGCCTTGGGGATTGGCAGCGACCTCTGGGCTAGAGGGTGGGAGGGACCCAGGCCCCCTGCCCAGCTGGCTGAGCTCCCTGGAATTCTGTGGGGACTGAGTATGGGCTGGGCACAGCCATACTCAGTCCCCACTGAATTCCAGGGAGGAGGGGTACAGCATATTCTGTCTAGCTGGGGAGGTCACGGCTCCCCATAAACAGAAACGACCCCTACAGGGGTGCGCTGATGGGCGGGCATTGGCCCAGGCAGCTGCTGGGAAGGAGGGATGGAGGGAGCAGGGGCTGCCTGAGATGAAGACCGCAGCGGGTGGGCAGGCAGGGTTGTGGCACACAGGGAACAGGGTGGGGTCCGCTGGGTTGGGGAGAGATATGACAGTCCTCAAGGGCTGGGAGCAGGGCGCAGCCAGGGTCTCTGCTGGCTTTGCTGACGGGCAGGACCCAGGTGTCCTGGGCAAGGCCTCAGCCCAGAGGTTGCCAAAGGTGTAGCCACCTTGGGCCCCTGGAGAGAGCTGTGCCTTGGAGCCCCCACGGGACCTGAGGTCACGAGAGCCTCGATGCACCTGAGCACAGAGCTGGGGTCCCTGGGGGCGCGGTCCCACCGGCAGCGCTGGAGCCCTGGAGGTGGCCAGGGGTTTTCTCGGAACGTGGGGACGTGCTGGCTAAACGTGGAGCTCTGGGCTTGTTGGGCACTGGGGGCTACAGGTGTGGGGGATGGTGGACACTCTCCCCCACTGGGGTGGGGGGCTGTGTCTTTTCCATAGGAGCAGGGGATAAAGGGAGGGACTTGGTCAGCCGGGGGTGGGGAGCTGTGCATTCTCACAGATCTTCACCCTTTGTTCTTGAACCCTGGCCTCTGAGCCCTGTGGAGGGTCACGCATAGGTGAGCGAGGAGCTCCCACCTGCTCGGTCACTGCTGCCTTGGGGCTGCCGGCAGAGGTATGCTGGGCCCTGGGCGTCCTGACCAGTACTCCCTGCCCACCTGGCAGTCTCCATCGACTCCATCCAGGAGGTGAGTGAGGGGCGGCAGTCAGAGGTCTTCCAGCGCTACCCCGACGGCAGCTTTGACCCCAATTGCTGCTTCAGCATCTACCACGGCAGCCACCGCGAGTCGCTGGACCTGGTCTCCACCAGCAGCGAGGTGGCACGCACCTGGGTCACCGGCCTGCGCTACCTCATGGCCGGCATCAGTGACGAGGACAGCCTGGCTCGCCGCCAGCGCACCAGGGACCAATATCCTTGGGCCCCGAACGGGTGGGGCAGACCCCGGCACCGGCCCCTTGGCTGCTGGCCCTGTGTGGGGGATGGGCCTGCCTTTGCTGGGTCGGTGGGGAAGGGGCCGGTAGCCTGGGGTCCCCTATTCCTTCCTCCCTAGGCCGGAGGGTGGGACGGTGGGGCCGGGCCCGTGGATTCCTGTTGGCCCCTAACTCGGCACCAAAGTGGCTGAAGCAGACGTTTGATGAGGCGGACAAGAACGGGGACGGCAGCCTGAGCGTCAGCGAGGTCCTGCGGCTGCTCCACAAACTCAACGTGAACCTGCCCCGCCAGAGGGTGAAGCAGATGTTCAGGGTGAGGCTTCGCGGGGCCCTGCCCGGGCTCCGGAGCCACGGCTGTGCTGGGGCTGTGGTGGTATGGCTGGGGACCAGCCAGCCCTGCCTGAGCTGGAGGGACCCTGGCGGTGCCTTCGAGCCACGCAAAGTGGCCAGCTGCCGAGGAGGGACCGCCTAGCCAGCCATCCCACAGCCTATGGCAGGCGGGCAGGTGGGGGTCCCCCGGTGCCTCCTCTCTGCAGCTGGGTCGAGGGCTGCTCTTCCAGCTCCAGGGAAAATGGTCAGGGCGCCTGGCACAGGCCTTGCCAGGTGAGTGCACTGGGCATTCAGGGCAGGTGCCCAAATGAAGCTGCAGCCCCTTCCCAGGCCCCCAGCCTCACAGCCTTGGGGGGGTATGCTGGCCTGGTGGGGCGCAGTCTGATGCGCTTGTTACTGTCCCCACGTGGCCCTCGTCCAACCACCCTGATGATAGGAGTTATGAAAATGCAGCATTCAGCTGAGCTGCCATCTTTATTGTCTGTAATTAGTTTCTGTTTCCGGAAAGCCTGCTGGGCTGGGGTAGAGGAACTCTGCCCGTCAGCAGGTCCTGGTTATGGGTGGTGCTGGCTGAGCCAGCAAACCAGGCCCGGGGGCCTTGCTGCCTTGCTGCATCTTGGAAATAGGGTTCTGTGAGTGAGAGCGCCAGGCCCCGAGGTCCCTGACGTGCACACACACACATGTGTACAGGCACACAAACGTGCACACAAACGTGCACACACACGTGCTCACAGCCTGACAGCCCCTCCGCGTCCAGCCGCTGCCAGATCCTGCCTGCTCCAGCCTGTTCTCACTGTATATGGCTGGTCATGCCTTGCTGGAGCAAGGGAGGCTGGCCTGCTGGCAGAGTGGGGTGTGTGCCTGAGTTAGGGGCCGGATGCTCGAAGACACTCTCTGGGGACTGCTGGGGGCTCATAGGCCCCTCCTGAAGGCCCCAGTGGGGACAGTGTGCCTGGGCCTTGGGGGCTGGCAGGGACCTGAGTCTGCACCTCAGCACCCCCTTTCCCTGCCTGCCTGGGCTGGGCCATCCCCAACCAAATTCGGGCTCAGGGGCAGCTCTGGGGCCAGCAGGCCCTTCCACAGGGTTGAGGCTGTGCCAGGGCCCAGGCCGTAGGCTGGCTTAGGGTGTGGGCTCCAGAATGGTCTCTGAACAGGAGGAGACAGAGGCCCCTCACTGAATCCAACATGAGTATGTGTGGCTTCTGGGGCCTAAAGGTCCAGCCTGACTTCCCTGAGGGAGCCCCAGACAGTGGAGGGCGATCCTGAGTGTGGGCTGGCAGGTGGAGGTGGGGGAGGGGGTGCTGGCAGGGGGAGGGGGGAAGCCTGCAGGGCTGCCTCTGGAGAGGAATGGCGGGGCAGCTGTGGCTTCCCGGTCACGGGCCTGGCGCTCCAGCCCCGTGCAGTGGTCCTGGTGTTTGGTGGTCAAGCCAAACACGGCTTGCATTGCCAGGCACGGCCTAGTCAGAGAGCCCTGCATAGTGGATAAAGACTTAGCTTGAGCTTCATTTCATCCAACCGAAGCTACGGCTGGAAGTGGGCTGGACCCAGCTCGGGGCCTAACTGCCAAAAGACACGCTGAGGGGCACCGAGGCAGCCTCGGCCAAGGTGCGGTTCAACAGCTGTGGCTTCCCTTTGTGGGAAGAAAAGATGCTGCGTGACTGTGTCCGAGGTGTTCTGGGATTGGGCTTAGACCCCGAGGGCCTCACTGTCGGAGCAGTTTTGTTCCTGCTCAGTGGGGTGTAGCTCACCCTGGAGCATAGCCTGTTCTGGAGGGGCCTCATCTCTGCCCAGCTCAGTCACAGGCCCTGAGAGGCCCACCAGCCCAAGCTGTGTCCCACGGGGCCCCTTTGAGCTACAACGTGTCCCCTCACGGCTGTCCGGGTGCAGTGAGTGGGCACCCTCAGACTTGGGGCTGCCCTCACACCTCGTGCCAGGCACCCTGGGACTTCGTCTGGTGTGTGCTGGGCCCCAGCGTATGTGGCTCTAGCTGGGTCCTTCATGCCATGCTGGCCTCATCCCAGCCTGGCCCTGGGGTCCTGACCTACCTCCATGGGTCTAGGGCAGTGGCAGCCAGGGCTTTGTCCTGGGGACAGGGATGAAGGGGGTGATGGAGCCACCTGACTGGTGATCCCCCTGGCTCAGAGGGGACCCCAGGGGACCTGGCACCACCATCCCCGACCACGCCAGATCATGGCCGTGGGAGGCAATGCTGGTCCCAGGCGGCTGGTGGCTGCTGCTGTCCATGGTGCTGAGCTGGTGCCAGTCCCTGCTCAGCTGAGGCACATACCCAGGCTCAGACGGTGCCCTCCTGTGGACTAGGACATGGGGCTGCCCTGAGAGGCGTGGCCTGCTCCCTCAACCCTGCTCTGGGCTCCTGTCAGGCCCCCTTGGAGCCCCTGGGTAGGCTGCTGAGAGCACGCTGTCCTCAGCCTTTGTGGGCTTTGGGAAGAGGGCCCGGTGGGGTTTGCCTGGGAGCTTGAATCATGAAGCCTCTAGGCTGCTCCTGTGGCCTTCTCAGGGGACCGGGTCAGGGACTTCTGTGGGGGCCTGAGGACTCAGCCAGTGTGGGTGGACACCTGCCAGCCGGGGGTTGGTGTGCCCAGGCTGGGGTGAACAGGCACAGGCAGAACTCTGCCTTCAAGGCAAATCTGATTAGCCTGCCTCTGGCCACATCGTCAGCGGAGGGGCTAGGGCCGAGGTGACAGCAGGCAGCTCCCAGGGAGCCTGGGGCCCCTCAAGATGCCCCTCGAGATGCCGAGCAGCTGGGCAGGTGTGAAACCATCTGTCAGGGTGGCCCCGCCCGAAGCCTTGAGCTCTGGCATTCTTCCAAATGCAGGGCGAGGCACTGCTGTTCTTCATGAGTGGGGCTGAGCTGGGCTGTCCTGGTGTTCCTGAGTGGGGCTGAGCTGGGGTGTCCTGGTGTTCCTCGTGAGTGGGGCTGAGCTG
>PVKV010031850.1:0-20455 GCA_004027835.1 Alouatta palliata | reverse complement strand
AACCTGGAAGCCATCATTCTCAGCAAACTGACACAGGAACAGAAAACCAAACACCGCATATTCTCACTCATAGACGGGTGTTGAACAATGAGAACACATGGACACAGGGAGGGGAGCATCTCACACTGGGGTCTGTCGGGGGGAAAAAGGGGAGGGACAGCAGGGGGTGGGGAGTTGGGGAGGGAGAGCATGGGGAGAAATAACAGATACAGGTGATGGGGAGGAAGGCAGCAAATCACACTGCCATGTGTGTACCTATATAACAATCTTGCATGTTCTTCACATGTACCCCCAAACCTAAAATGCAATAAAAAGTATATATATTAAAAAAAAAAATGTTGACCTCACCAAGGTGAACCTTATTCCTGGTAGTATCATACTTAACACTTTCTCATTATCCATCTCAAGCCTTCTCAAGGTTTTTCTTGTTGTTGTTATTTGTTTTTGCATTTTTTCTTTTTTTTCTTACTACATGACCACTTGTCCTATTAAATATCCAGCCTTAGTAACTAAGTTGGAATATTATTACAGATTATATTTTGGCTGTATTTTCTTCCTTAACATTTACAATAATGCTTTCTTCATACCGTAAATTCAGCAAATCTAATAAAAAATTCAAAACTTTTTTTACATCTTTCCATTTTTCCCATCATTCCATATCTTTTCTTAAATGGTGGTGGTTACCCCAAAAATACAGGTTTTGGGAAGAACGGAAATAACCACCTTCTTTTGCCTTCAGTGATTGTCTGTACTCTTTCTAATCTTGTTATTCTTTCCTGAATAATATACATTAAGAGACTGAGATTAGAAGTGTGGGGAGGGAAAGACGTGGATAGATAGAAATTATTCTCTGAGCATATTTATTATGCCAACGATGCAATTTAATACATCTTTGATGATGTGTAATTAGGTATTAAAATTTCTCATAACTAGAAATGTTATTTGTCAGTGGGAATTACTGTAGATAATTTCAGGTAACCTGGGGATAATTTGGCTGATTAAAAGGCTTGGGTCAATATTTAAAGCCCTCGATTTAGGAAAAAATTGATTTGATCTTCACATTAATCTTCTGCTTAACTATATTGAGAAATGCAAATTCACTTAAAACCTGAGGAGAAAAACAGTAACTATTTCATAATTTTCAATAAATTTCTAAAGATACAGTATTGCAACTAGAAAATAGTCCTTCACATCATAGTGTACTGATATTTTTTTCTAAAGGGTCAATTATCTTTGCACAAAGGTATGGAGTTTTATTTACATTAAATTACTGGTTTAATTTAGATTCCTAATTCTTATTTTAATTAGTTGCCCTGATTTTTTTTTCCCTGATTTTCTCTCTCTCACACCGGTGTTTCCAAAGGGAAGTTGTTGGGTTGTTGTGTGTAGAAGGATAGCTGTATTAATACAGTTGGATAGATTTGCCAAATACATGTGCCAATACTACATTCCTAATTCTTATCATATTCCATGTTCTTGGTGTCCTTGGTGTTATTTATGCTATTAAGAAAACTATAACACATTAAAATGAAAAATACAGTAAGTGATGTTAGAGGTAGATGGGTGTGGGTAAAGAAAGGATGGATTTTGGGTAAGTATATGTAGTATTATCATTTAAACTATAATATGTAGCTACAATTCAATACAAACTGAACTCACTGTCAATAGACAAGCCACAAGCAGTTCATAAAGTGACAAGAAATTGAACCAGCAATCATTACCTTTGGATTACGGATGCATTCATGTAGGGCATTCTTTATGGAAATGCAACAACCATGGCACTAAATACAGCTGGGGTGAGAATGGAGTTCATAGAAGCCATGCACATATAGATAGCTCTAGTAGCTCTAAAAACCAGTGAAAAATATTTGCTTTGTGATTTACATGATCAAACTTAAACGTATGGATACTGCCTTAAAATATTTCATTGTAATGAGTTAATACAGTCAACAAAAATGTGTATTGAATTTTTAGAGATTCAGTATTGTTTTGAAATTTTAACAGTGACTCCAATTCAGATCAAGTATATTTAAGATGATGTACTATGAGGTTTTTATCAAAATGATTAGGATAAAATATTTGGTTACATATCTCACAAGGACAAACATTTTAAAAAATCAAAGGACAAAACAAACCAAAAACCCCACCCTGATTACTGATGTGCTGATACTCACTTAGCATGACGAATATCTGGCAGAGACCTCTCTAGAGCAATATTGTTGCTGACGAAAATATTGAAACCATTTTCCCTGTAAGCTGAGTCATCATGGTCCTCTTCAGTAAGCGGGTAAGGTTTCCCATGTTCACCTTTCCCTAGCAGGAGAAAATAGAATGAGATTACTGTCTCTGTTAAAGCGATTTTATCTTCTAGAACAGATATGAAGCCTGGAATGTGTATCATCACCTATTGCTGTGCTCTGCAGAAGGAGCTAGTACTAAGATTTTATTACATTATCTTAATTGCCTTTAAGTAAATAAAATATACTCAATATAAAAAGCAAACAACGCAACAGTAAAAAGTGTAATCGCGCATTGCAGAGAGAATCACTACCAAGATATTTAGTGTATGTTTATTAATATTTGTATGCAGATTCTAATACACACATTGGTTTGCAATTTGACTTTTCCCAGAATAATTGTATATTTTTTATTTAATTCCAATAATTGATGTTATTTGATTGTATTCCAATTCATACCATTCCACTGAAAATATATTATTATTTCTAATTTTCCCATTACAAACAATGAGCATCTTTGCTTTCCACAGTTATGCATTTTTGAAAGGGAAGCAGAAATTAGTAGAAATGGAATTACTGAGATACCTTTAACATATGCCTAACAGTTATCAGACATCCTGAGAAACATTGGACATTTCCAACTTCATCAGTAAAATATATATTCCTCATATTTTGATTTTGAATTTCTTGATTATTACAAATTAATAATTTCTTATATTTTATAATTTCTATTTCTTTTATTGTAAAATGATCATTCGAGCATTTTAAAAAACAATTTGTGTTCTTTATATACTATATTCATTATATTTTTATTCACTACCTATGTTGCAAATCTTTTATTAAATCTAATTAAGTTTTTCATCCAAATTTTATTTTTTCTTTCATAATTTCTCATTTTATATTTTATATATTTACAAAGAAGGCCATCCCTAGTCCAATATTATTTTTAGAATCCATTTATATATTCAGAGTTTTAGTAACATTCTATTTTTATTTTACCTATTAAAATTTTTGAAACATCTAGAATATGTTGTGGTGTGAGAAGTGAGATAAATATAATTTTTATTTTTTTCAAAACAAACATTCAGGCAGTTACAGAAATACTATTTATTGAGGCTGATCACAATGGCTCAGGTCTGTAATTCCAGCACTTTGGGAGACCAAGGTAGGCTGATCACTTGAGACCAGGAGTTCTAGAGCAGCCTGGCTAAACTGGCGAAACACCATCTCTACTACAAATACAAAAATAGCCAGGCATGGTGGCACACAGCTGTAATCCCAGCTACTGGGGAGGCTGAGGAACAAAAATTGCTTGAACCAGGAAGGCAGAGGTTGCAGTTAGCCAAGACTGGGCCACTGCACTCCAACCTGGATGACAGAATGAGACCCTGTCATAAACAAAACAAAAACAAAAACAAATTAAAAAAATGTATTGAGTGATTTGCTCTTTTCTTCTCTGCTTTCAAAGGCTATGTACAAAATTTTGTATGCCTGTTTGGGCATATTTAAAAATTACCACGGTATTTCACTGTTATGCCAATCCTTGCACTGGAAACATCATAGTAGTAACATATTTTAATACATGTGAACCCTTTTCTTACCATATTCTTTTTCCAACTAATAACATGTTTATTTTTCAACGTGAACTGTTTAATAAAATGGTCTTCCTGAACTTTGTTTTTTAGATTACATTAGATTTTCTGTTCATTCTTATATAATTAATATTTTCATATATATTAGCTATTTTTCAAATGTTCTGCCCTAGGAACTCAGAAGCGTTTCATGCAGTTTTCATTCTTTTAGTTCCATGCAATTTTTGGTAAATTTTTGTAGGTGTTTTCTGTCTTCACTGTATTGTGTGTAGTATTCTTTCTTTCACTATATTTTACTAAACAAAACACACTCAAGATATTTATTTTTATACTTCTTATTCAGTCACCGTACTGAACTATTTTTTAAATAATTTTTAAAATCTCTAGTGTTTTACAGATACACAATATGTTTATTTCACATAATAATATTTTTGCCTCCTCTTTCTTCATAACTCATATGATTTCTAACCTAATTAGTTAACAATAAATAATTATTAACTGTCGCTTATTCTGGTATTCAATTTAACACAATTGCTGTTAAATATTACAGATTTAAGCTTAGTAACTAATATGTATTTCTATGTGTATGTGTTTGTGTGTGTAATAATATGTATTTATAATTCATCATTTAAGAAAGAAACTACTTTTTAAAAAGGTAGTTATTCATTAATAGACTATGAAAGTTTAAAAAATAATTTTTAAAAATATTTAGACATTTTAATCTTTTTCACTTTAGTAACCTGGATTTACAAATATGTTATTCATTTTTTTGTTACTAGAATTCAAGATTTTGTTAGAAAATTTGGTTTCTATATCAGTGATTCCTCAAAAAAGAAAATGCTTTTTCTTGCTACTACTGCTCTTAAATTCAGTAGCACTGACAGCCAAGATCAAATATCTGGGGAATGATTAGAAATTATATTCTCAAAAAGCAGACTGAAGGCCTCTCCAATTAAAGGAAGAGAAACAAAAATGTCTAAATGTGTCACATTTGGTCTCAAAAACAAAAACAAAACCAAAACTACTTCTTTGCTTCCCTGTTTGATTTCTTAGGACAAAATGTCACATTACTTTTCAACCAACATGGAAAATAAACAATCAGTGAGAAATTTCACGTATATAACAGCTAGTTACTGAGCATCCATGATGTACAAAGTATTGTGTTAAATTACTTTATATTATTTAACTCAACACAGTTATGCCATAAAATAAACATTGTTCTACCTAGTTATATGTAACTAAATAAAAGAGAGACCAATGTTTACTAGGCACTTTCATAGTTAGAAACTAACCATATAACATGGGGAAATGCTTAAAAGGTGTAAATCTTTCTCCCATTAATGACAAAATTAGCTATAGGTTCTATTAACCTTATACAGTCTCTGGTATTAACTACATCTATGTCATGCCCAAAATCATATTTTTAAAAAAATTGTATGCTGGGTCCAAGTCAATAAATATGATACACCACATACACAGAATGAAAAACAAAAATCATATGATTAAGTCAATAGATGTTGAAAAAGCATCTGACAAAATCCAGCATTGCTTTGTGATGAAAACTCTCAGCAAAATTGCCATAGAAGAGCTATAACTCAAGGTAATAAAATTCATTTACGACAAACCCACAGCCAACATTATACTGAAAGGAGTGGGGGGAGTTGAAAGCATTCTCCTGAGAACTGGAACAAGACAAGGATGTCCACTTTCACCACTTCTGTTCAACATAGTACTGGAAGTCCTAGCCAGAGTAATCAGACAAGAGATAGAAATACGGGGCATCCAAATTGATAAAGAAGAAATCAAACTGTCATGGTTCGCCAATAATATAACTATGTACCATGAAAACCCCAAAGACTCATCCAAAAAGCTCCTAGTTTACTGAATTCATTTATCAGTAAATGAAGTTTCAGTATACAAAATCAATTAAAACAAATCAATAACACTGCTGGGCACCAACAGTGACCAAGCTGAGAACCAAATCAACAACTTAACCACTGTTACAACAGCTGCAAAAAAAAAAAAAAAAAAAAAAAAAAAAAAAAAAAAAAAAAAAAAAAAAAAAAAAAAAAAAAAAAAAAAAAAAAAAAAAAAAAAAAAAAAAAAAAAAAAAAAAAAAAAAAAAAAAAAAAAAAAAAAAAAAAAAAAGCAACAAAACAACTTACATATGTATCTAATCAAGGAAGTGAAATATTTCTACAAGGAAAACTACAAAACATTGCTGAAAGAAATTACTGATGACACAAACAAATGAAAATACATCCCATGCTCATGGATGGGTAGAATCAATATTGTAAAAATGACCATACTTCTAAAAGCAATGTATACATTTGATGCAATTTTCATTAAAATGCCATAATAATTTTTCACAGAACTAGAAAAAGCAATCCTAAAATTCATATGGAACCAAAAAAGATCCCACATAACCAAAGCAAGACTAAGAAAAAAGAAAAAATCTGGAGGCATCACATTACCTGACTTCAAAGTATACTAAAAGGCTATAGTTATAAAAACAGCATGACACCAGTATAAAAACAGGCAGGTACACCACTGGAACAGAATAGAGAACCCAGAAATAAAAGTAAATACTTATAGCCAACTGATTTTTGATAAAGCAAACAAAAACACAAAGTGTAGAAAAGATATCCCATTCAACAAATTGTGTTGAAATAATTGGCGAGTTACATACAGAAGAAAAAAACTGTATCCTCATCTTTCACTTTATATAAAAATCAACTCAAGGTGGATCAAATACTTAAATCTAAGACCTAAAATCCTAAAAATTCTAGAAGATAAAATCAGAAAAACTCTTCTAGACATTGGCTTAAGCAAAGACTTCATGACCAAGAACCACTAAGCAAATGCAACAAAAACAAAGATAAATAGATGGGACACAATTAAACTCAAAAGATACTGTGCATCAAAAGAAATAACCAGAAAACAGACAATGCACAAAGTGGGAGAACATCTTCACAAACTATGCATCTGACAAAGTACTAACATTCAGAATCTACAAGGAACTCAAACAAATCAGCAAGAAAAATAAATAATAATTCCATCAAAAAGTGGACTAAGGACATGAATAGACTATTCTCCAATGAAGATATAAAAATGGACAATAAACATATGAAAAAACGCTAAACATCAATAATTATGAAAGGAATCTGAATAAAAACCACAACATGATACCATCTTACTCCTGCAAGAATGGCCACAATTTAAAAATAAAAAAATAGTGGATGTTCATGTGGATGTGATTAAAAAGGAACATTTTTACACTGCTGGTGGTAATGTAAACTAGTGCAACCACCATGGAGAACAGTATGGGTTTGTTTTTTTTTAAGTATACTTTAAGTTCTGGGGTACATGTGCAGAACGTGCAGATTTGTTATGTAGGTATACATGTGCCATAGTGCTTTGCTGTATCCATTCCCCCGTCATCTACATTAGGTATTTCTCCTAATGTTAACCCTCCCCAATTCCCCTACCCGCTGCTGTCCCTTCCCTAGCACCCCATCCTTCAACAAGTCCGTGTGTGATATTCCCCTCTCTGTGTCTACATGTTCTCATTGTTCAACACCCACTTATGAGTGAGAACATACAATGTTTGGTTTTCTGTTCTTGTGTCAGTTTGCTGAGAATGATGGTTTCCAGCTTCACCCATGTCCCTGTAAAGGACATGAACTCATTCTTTTTTATGTCTCCATAGTATTCCATGGTATATATGTACCACATTTTCTTTATCCAGTCTATCATTGATGGGTATTTGGGTTGGTTCCAAGTCTTTGCTATTATGAACAGTGCTGTAATAAACATACATGTGCAAGTGTCTTTATAGTTGAATGTTTTATAATCCTTTGGGTATATATATCCAGTAATGAGAAAAGAACTAAAAATACTTCTTTTCTCATTACTGGATATATATAGAATTAAAATAACTAAAAAAAGAACTACCATTTGATTCACAGGCCCACTACTAGGCATATACTCAGAGGAAAAGAAGTCATTAACTGAAAAAACACTTACATGTACATGTTTATAGCAACATAATTTGCAATTGCAAAAATATGGAACCAGCCTAAATGCCCATTAATCAATGAGTGGATAAAGAAAATATGGCATATATATATACCATGGAATACTACTCAGCCATAAAAAGAAATGAAATAATGGTATTTGCAGCAACCTCAATGGAGCTGCAGACCACCATTTTAAGTGAAGTAACTCAGGAATGGAAAAGCAAACATCATATGTTTTCAGTTATAAGTGAGAGCTATGATATGAGAACACAAAGGAATCAGAATAATACCATGGTCTTTGGGCACTCAGCAGGAAGGGGAAGGGATAAAAGACTACACCCTGGGTTCAGTGTACACTGCTTAGGTGATGGGACACCCAAATCTCAGAAGTCACCACTAAACAATTTAACCATAAATAGCAATCTCATTATCCAAACGATTATAAATCATTCTATTATAAAGACACATGCATACGTATGTTTATTGCGGCACTGTTCACAATAGCAAAGACTTGGAATCAACCCAAATGCCCATCAATGATAGACTGGATGAAGAAAATATGGCACATATACACCATGGAATACTATGCAGCCATAAAAAATGGTGAATTTGTGTCCTTTGTAGGGACATGGATGAATCTGGAAACCATCATTCTCAGCAAACTGACACAAGAACAGAAAACCAAATACCACATGTTCTCACTCATAGGCAGGTATTGAACAATGAGAACACATGGACACAGGGAGAGGAGCATCACTCACTGGGGTCTGTTGGTGGTGGCAGGGGGGCAAGGGTGGGACGGTGAGGGCGTGGGGAGGTCGGGGAGAGATAATATGGGGAGAAATGCCGGGTGTAGGTGACAGGGGGATGGAGGCAGCAAACCACATTGCCACGTGTGTACCTATGCAACAATCTTGCATGATCTGCCTATGTACCCCAGAACCTAAAGTACAATTAAAAAAAAAAAAGGATGAGTTCATATCCTTTGCAGGGATATGGATGAAGCTGGGAACCATCATTCTCAGCAAATCGACACAAGAACAGAAAACTAAACAATACATGTTCTCACTCATAAGTGGGAGTTGAACAATGAGAACGTGTGGACACAGGGAGGGGAACATCATACACTGGGGCCTGTTGGGGGGTGGGAGAGCTAGGGAAGAGATAGCAGGGGGTGGGGGAATTGGGGAGGGCTAACAATAGGAAAAACACCTAATATAGATGACAGGGGGATGGATACAACAAACCACCATGGCATGCGTATACCTATGTAACAATCCTGCACCTCTGCACATGTACCCCAGAACTTAAAGTGTAATACAAAAAACAAAATAAATTTAAAAAAGTATCCATGTAAGCAAACACCAGCTGTTTTCCCAAAATGATTGAAATAATAAAGAAAATTATACTGTAAAGCAGCCTTTCTTTTTTTCAACTTATTTATTTATTTATTTATTTATTTATTTATTTATTTAATTTTGGAGACGGAGTTTTGCTTTCGTTGCCCAAGCTGGAATGCAATGGCAGATCTTGGCTCACTGCAACCTCTACCTTTCAGGTTCAAGCAATTGTCCTGCCTCAGCCTGCAGAGTAGCTGGGATTACAGGTGCCTGCCAAACACGCCCAGCTCATTTTTGTATTTTTCATAGAGGCAGGTTTTCACCCCATTGGCCAGGCTGGTCTCGAATTCCTTACCTCAGTTAATCCTCCTGCCTTGGCCTCCCAAAGTGCTGGGATTACAGGCATGAGCCACTGCGTGGGGCCAACATATTTTTATTTTTAAATTCATTCATATGCCCTAAGTAAAATGCATACATCCACCTGAAGCTTCTTTTTAAAAATTTTGTACAGATATTTTTGGTGTTGAGCCTTTAGATTCAGTGACTTCTACAACTACAAAAGAAACAAAAGCTATACATTCATTAGAACATCTGTCAATTAAAAGGAAATTTATTTTATTTATATATCCATTTGGTGTTCAGAGTGATGAATCTCATGAGATAAAGCTTTTTAAATGAATGATTCTCTAAAGGTATAAAACAAAATTGTGAGCCACCAATTATGACACACTAGACATTTCTTTGCAGTTGTTGAAATAGGATTTAAAACGGTATTTTTTATACACAGAGCAAGCAATTTGTACTGCAAATGTTATCAATTCATCTTAAGTTCTAATAGGTAGAGCCTCATGGTCTATATTGTCTCATATAGTTTTACATTGCTTTTGCAAACAACTAAACAAAAATAAAGCAGAAGACTCTAAACAAAAAGAAATTGTATTTTTGAATATTTATAATATTCAGAGCTTTTAACAGTGGTTATTTCTCTATTGCTACTCTTATTTCAACATCAAAATTTATAGAATTTACTATTATCAAATATAAAATCAATTCAGCATCCTTTCTTCAAATATGAAAATTAGTATACCATCTGCTATGTTCAAAATAGTAAGAAAGGTATGTGAGATGTTTTAAAAAATCAAAATATACAAGTTAAATATTTAAATGTATAAGTATTAAGCAGAAAAATTGCTAGGTCTTGCAAACATGTCTTTGACACTATACTCAAGGCAGATAGTAGATACTTAACATGAAATTTATGTTAATTTTTTAATCATGCACCTGGCATTCTTCTCCTGGCTAACTGACATATTATTTAGTATGGCAGTTTTGTATATTGGCATGACTACCAATTTTTGATATGTTTATTGATTGTCTACTATATGTACCACTGGGTAGGGAAATTGAAAATATGAATAGGATCACCCTAGGCCTGAAACAGCTAGAAATATTCTATGATTGAGAAGATGTAGGGGAAACTTATAAACCAGCAATTGTGGGAAGGTAACGTACTTGTGGAATTGAATGAACTAAACAATTAGGCCTAGAAGAGTTTCAAAATTGTGGCAAATTAATGAAATTTGTATGGACTGGAAGCTGGAACTACAGAAAGTGAGATTTCAGCTCAAATTGGAAGAAGAATAGAGAATTAAAATAGTTTTTGTTTTAAGTATGGGGCTAGGGAGACTTTACATAAGAAGAAATGTGGGTGAATGAATTTATGCAGACAGGAATTTTGAAAATCCTGTTTGGAACATAATAAATCTGTCTAAAAATAGATCTCATAAGATGGAATACTTAGAGATAAATTAGATTTATGTCAGAGAGAAAAAAATCCCTGCTAGTGACAGTTTGAAGTATTTTTTACAAGTAACTAGAATACAAGAAAAACATAAATCAGTGTTTTTACACTTTTTCTGAGGATTCTGAGCATAAACAGTTGGAACATTCAAGAATTTTTAGTCAGACCTCTGCTCAAATATGATTTTTTGGAGAGATTTTTTCATAATTAACACAAACCAGCATCCCCAGACATCATGATCTATTTCCCAAAATTGCTTTTTTTCCCCATATATTACTTACTATTCTACATTTATATTTTTACCTATTAACTGACTAATTTTCCCATTGGGATGTAAGCTCCACAGAAGCAGGAACTTTTTGATCTTCACCGTAATGTCTCCAGCAGCTAGAATAGTGACTGCCACATAACAGGTACACGATACATATTTTATGAGTGCCATACAAAAATTAGGTGCTAAGAATTTGGGCTAATGACTCGGGGAAATGAAGAAAGATATTCATTTATTTATTCAAAAGCATATACTAAGCATCTACTCTGTGACAGGGTCTGGGGATTAAATGATGAATATTATCGTTATTAACTTTGACATGAAGTTTGAGAGGAAAAAAAACACCAGAATAGTGTGATTTAAAATACATTTTAATAATGTATAAGAGCATTGAGAGCTGGGACTGTTGTCTATGTCTTTGGGTGAGGAATCATTAACAACATGATTTGTTCCCCTGTGAAATGAATGGAGAAATGAATTAATGCGCTTTGTACTGTAAAATAGACAAAGGATGTATCACAATGAGATGGACCCATAAACCAATAGTAACTACTGTTTTATTCCTGGATAGGTGCAGGGGAGTGAGGCTGGTAGGAAATGGGGACATGTTAGTCAAAGGATATCAAACTGCATGTATGTAGGATAAACAAGTTTAGAGCTCTAATGTACATGGGAACTAAAGTTAATAAAATAGTATTGTATTAGGGAGTTTTGTTAAATAAGTAGATTTTATCTGCTGCTGTCACACAAACAAAAGCAACTGAGATAATACATATGATAATCTGTTTCACTATAGTAATCATTTTATTATCTATGTGTAACCCATAACATCGTGTTGTGAGCCTTAAACATACACAATACAATTTATTTTTTTAAAGGGATCAGGTAAGCAGGAAAAAGAAGTATCACAGACATGGTGCTGAGAGGTGAGTGCATATAAGGTGATTAGGAATCCCAGCGAGGGTTTGGTATGGCAAGAGTGTGGCTTTTATAAGGTGGAGCAGTAAGAGACATAACCCAAAAGTAGTGAATTGTTGGTTTTATCTTATTCTGCAAGTAGTACATCTTAATTGGAGTGAAGTGTAATAAGTTAATAATCCACACTTAAATCTCTAGGGTAATGACTACAAATAGCACAAGAATATTTAATATAAAACCTAACAATAAAGAGAAATGAAGTAATAAAAATCCTTTGTGTAACAAAAAAGCAGAAAAAGGATGAATCAAGGATTATATAACCAATGAGACATACAAAAAACTAACAGCCAAACTTAAATGAATAGAGTCCGTCTTTAAAAAAGTTACCAAGATTAACAAGAAGAAATTTAATATCAAAACAATCCTATATCTATTTTTAAAAGTTGAAAACTCCAGGCCCAGGTTAACTCTCTGTGAATTTTTCTGACATTAAAGTAAGAAATAGTAATAGTTTTACACATTTTTTTTTAGAAAATAGAGAAACTTATTTTTATTTTCTTACCAGCATATATCTGATATCAAAGCCAGATAAGGGCATTATGAGAAAGTAATGTTACAGATTTATGTCCCTCATGAGGATAGATGGAGAAATCCTTAACAAAATATTAGCAATTTAATCTAGCAATATTTTAAAATATAATACGCCATGACCAAAAGAGATTTATTCCAGAAATACAATGTTGGCCTAACATTCAAAACCAATCAATATATAGTTCACCACACTAACATAATAAAAGATAAGTCTTAAGGTTATCTTAATATAGGTAAAATATTCATTTGAGAAAAAGTCAATACATATTTGTAATGAAAATTTTCAGAAACCTAGGAATAGAAGGGAATTTTCATGAATATGACAAAGGATATCACAATGAAAATATAGCAAATGTCATACAATAGTGATGAAATAGTGGACACTTTTCCCCTGAGGTTAGAAACATAACAGTGTCAAGCAATAGTACTTCTATCCAACTGGACCCCCCCATCCATACTATCTATTGATACTGTCAAGTGATATAAGGCATGAAAAAAATAATAGTAAAGGAAAAATAAAAACTATTTTAGATAACATAAATGTGTACAAAACTTCCTACAAAATTTTAAATTATAAAAATTAACTTACTAGTTAATCTGCCAGGGTTGTTGCTAATGAAGGTCAATGTATTTCTGTTTATTTTTGTTATTGTTGCTGTTGGTGGTGGTGGTGGTAATGGTGGTGGGTAGACCTATGTGAGTGTTTGTGTTTGGGGTGGGGAGTGCTGTGTAAAGTGAGATTGAGGAGCTGAAGTAAAGAATATATTTTAAAAATGCACAGTACCTACAAGTTCAAAGCGGTATTAAAGAGTAAGAACGTAGCTGAAGAAAATTAAAACTACACATATTTGGTTATAGAGTAAACCAGAACTAGCTAGCTACAAAAAAAAATAGTGCAACCATGTGGGGGAAAATTCTCAATTTTCTGATTGTGATACTTGTTATACTTGTTTCTCTCTCTCTCTCTCTCTCTCTCTCTCTTTTTTTTTTTTTTTTTTTTTTTTTTTTTTATAGACGGAGTCTCACTCCGTCTATAGTCGCGGAGGCTAGAGGCAGTGGTGCAATCCTGGCTTACTGCAACCTTCACCTCCCAGGTTCAAGCAATTCTCCTGCCTCAGCCTCCCAAGTATCTGGGATTACAGGTACCCACTCCCATGCGTGGCTAATTGTTTTGTATTTTTAGCAGAGACAGGGTTTCTCCATGTTGGCCAGGCTGGTCTCAAACTCCTGACCTCAAATGATCTGCCTGTCTCGGCCTTCCAGAGTTCTGGGATTACAGACGTGAGCCACCATGCCTGGCCCTTTATTTTTAGATATAGTTTGCTAATATTCTAGTATCTGGAGATAACTCACATTTTTATATTAAACAAAAGCATTATTTAATATTTATTTAGAATATGAGTTAAACTGTTTATATTCATACTGACTCTATATATTTTTAAAAGATAATATAAATCTATGTGTACAAACTGATGTTAAGAATTTGCTATTAATGAAATTAATAATGAACTATGTTTAACATACACACGCTGTATAGAAATTTTAGTATTCTATTATTTTTCAGCTTTCCATATGGGCTTCTGTAAAGCTTTTATTTCCTACCTTTCCAAATTATTATTAAAAAATATTTCTTGTTTGAGACAATGCAGAAGAAATCATGTTAAGAAACGTTACACATTAACACTTCAATCATTTTAAATTTTAGTTTCATTCATCATTATAAAACATGGGTTCTGCTTACACCGATAAAATTACAAAGATTTTACAGTCATTAAGGGCTCAAGATAAAAAGTATTTTTTTGAGTCTGTTAAAAATATCTGTAATTATATACTATAGAATTTCTATGTTTTCTCTCTCCCCCTCCTATCCTCATTTATTCCAAAGAAGTGCTTGATTTAGTTCCCATGCATTTTCCTCAGAAAGCGATACCCCTGCCCCCACCCTTGTTTTATGAACTCAAACTAAATGGAACACTGCTGCCAAATGTGTCTCACTTGGTCTGTTAGCATCTCTTTTTGAATAAAAATCAAAACTGTCAGAATGTCATGGACCGAACATTTTTAAACATGTCTAAGAAAATGGACAATACAATAATGAATGAAGTATTTTGGATGCCATTTGAAGCATGAGAAGTTGACAGTAAAAACTATCAAAGAAAGTGAAAAGAACTATAAAGAAAATAAGCCATTGGTAAAGCAGCAAAATAGATTAAGAACAGCAAAATAAAAAAGATCAGAAAAGAAAACCACAAGAGAAAACACAACATTTTGAGATATACTCCTTTTGATGAATTTCTCTCTTTCTGTAAAGACAAATAAAAGTTCCTTTTATAATCTCTTACTTGTAGCATTCTAAGAAGACAAATGAAATTGTGTTTTACCATATAATAAGGAAAATATAGAGGCTGTGATCCTATATGAGTTCAAGGAAAATAAATGACCACAGTTAAGTATTAATAAAGACCCTGGGATGATCATGCCTTTTAGCTATCACAAATGTTGAAGGTAAGTTTAAGGAAATGTATTATGCTTTGATTACTATGTGCATTCTTGTGTTTAATCTATTTCAGTTTAATTTATGCAAAATGTTTTGCATAGTAATATATTTATATTTTTAATTTATGAAGATATCTTGCTAGTATGTCCTATCCTGTGGAAGTGGGAGTGGGAATAAGTAGGCATCTGGACCTCTTCCCCACATAGGCAATATGACCAGCTCCGCACAGTGACTATACAGAATGGAGGTCAGAGCTGGTGTTTCCTGTGGTTTAACTAGTTCATTCCTATTAGTTCTAGTTAGATCTTTTATGACATAATTATTAGTGTTTGCTTGAGAAGAAATTTACATAAACTGAATAATATTATATCCTTTTCTCAAACTTGAGGTTTTTCATTGTATTGAGTCATTAATGCATATATACTCAGAATTAAAATAGTTGCTATAACAATTGCCATCTTATTTTCATCATGAGTGACCACAAATGCCTTATAAGAACATGAGCCATTTATGATGTAATTGTACATGATGCTATAAGAAAGGTGAATTCTTATTCACTAGAGATCACAAAAAAGGGTGGGGGCATGAGGAAAAGTGAGAGGACAGAAAAGATGTCACTTATTCACTAGGTATCACACAAAAAAAAGGGTGGGTACATGAGGAAAAATGAGAGGATAGAAAAGATGTCACTTGCTATTGTCACTCAAGGATAAAAACATAAACATATTCTTCATCAGTGCCAATGTGGTTGGAAGTGGGGTGGAGTGGAGAGTAGTATGACTTAGAATATCAAACAAATAAAAAAAGACAACTCATGAAAGCCTTATAATAAGAAGTTAAGTGATACTTAAGTGATTTTTGTTTTAAATATAATTGGATTTACAATTCTATGGAATCAGAAAAGACTTTCAAGCTGCCCACTGAAGTATAAACATCTTTCTCTCTCATTCCGATAGAAATGGAATGAAAAATTACCAGGGATCTATGTCTCACAAACTTTCAATTGTTCCAAAAAAAATGTAGCATACAGAGAGCACAGACAAATGAAATACGCAAACTATTATTCTAATAAAGTTTTTGAGTGAAGAGATCTTCCTGGGATATAGAATTCATAGTATTTGTTAAAAATAATATGAGTTTCTATCTTCTCTCTCCTTTGTTATATAGCATCTACTTTCCAAATTAGCAGATATATACATATAAATTATTATATGATATGATGAATATTTTATATCATGTTACATGGTATATATTATATCCTACCAAGTGCTACACTCTATTAGACATATACAAATTTAAAAGCTAAACTTTAAAAATATTACCTGAAGCTCTAGCACTTTAAAATAGTAATTACTTCAATGTAATTATCAATATTTTCAAAGGAAAGACTATATAACATAGAGCCAATCTATTAGAATAAATGGGGTTTCATGGTGGAGCTAAGCTATAAGATCATTAAGGGCAAACCTAAGGGCTAGGTGGGATTCAATTCATATTTATTGCCTGCTACTTAGGATAAGAAATATAACTAACAGTAAGAAAACAGGGATAAACAGAGCTAGTCACAAAAATGTTGATACTCTTTTTTGTTGTTATTGAAATCTACGCAGCTAGAGAAAATATGGTTCTGTCTCATACTGAGCTAAAGAAAATACTCCTAGTAGGAACCAAATACAAACTGAAAGTTTCCTCATAAAAGTTACAGTTCAATTAAAATTGTCTCTATTCCTCAATCTCAGAGGAACTCATTAAAATTACTCTCTTCAGTTAAAGCAGACTAATCCCAAATCAGAGATGAAAGCGAAAGTCACTAGACCTACAGTTACAATAGTTTTCTTTCCCAAATAAAGCAGATAAAATAATTAAGGATAATTCATTATAAAGGGCCAAATAAGAAAAAGAAAATTCTGATGAAATAACCTGAATCCTAGGAAAATAACTCAATGTTTTCCAGTATGATTTAGATAAGGAAGGCAAGCTCCTATGAGTAATAAATGATCAGATGGTGCTCTGCTAACTACAGGAGTAATAACCAAGAAGTCTAGAGAATAGATTAAGTCTCTTTCCAAAAGCACGATAAGCATCTGTGAAAGGAGGCATTCCCTTCTAGGAGAGTTGCGGAACCATATACTACTTCCTTACTGAGCTTTTAGCTGTGCAGAGCTTGAAGGAATCTGAGTTCATGGTCTCAGTTCTATTTTGATTAATAACTCATGCCAGTAGCAAATAGGTGGCTTTTGTTGCAGTAGATCTTTAGAGAGTGTCTTTGCCAGGATCATGCCAGTCCATAGGAGCTCTAGCTCCTCAGGTCATTTTAAATGACAATTAGTTTTGAAAACACCAAAAGAATAGGTTTTGGAAAGATCTCAGTTCTGTTATTCTCACATATATGTTCATTCCAAAATAATTGTTGCCATTAAGAAAATAAATGTAATATGACAAAAATACCATTTTATAATGCCGCTTAGAAAGGTAAATTGTTATAATTATCAGATAACATGAAATAGGAAAATAATAACGAAAACACTATCATATTTTCAAATGTGAGGAGGAACTAATCCTTGAAAGAGAAACTCATTATAGAAGGTCACTTGGAGTGTAGTTAGAACACAATTAAATAATGATGAGGTGTTGATCATAATACTACTGCATAATAAGAATGAGTGTTCAGAAAAACACAGCAAAACAGAGTGGCAAAATGTCTTAATTTTTCTTCAGTAGCAAACTTTACTCCTTCACAAATAATTTTGATTTTTGAATTTTAGATGTTGGAAGTAAAAGCATCAAAAACAATGAAACTAAGCACATATAGAAACATTCATTCCTTTCAGGTAATAATGGATTTTTATTACCACAGACCAGGAGATTCCTGGGCAGAGGAGCCCCACGAGTCGCCAGCGTGGATGTTTTGGCTGGCGGGGCAGGTCTCCGCTCAAAATACTCACATGGGTCCCGGCGCCATTTCAGCTGGCGACTGGAGGGCCTGGAATACAGAGTCACCTATTCAGCTGATAAAAAGACTAAAACAGAGAGCCAGGCCAGGAGATTTTCGGTCGAAAAAGCGCTACAAATCTCCGTGCTGCTGTTTCAGCCACTGCAGTGGGTCGCCGTGCAGGAAATCACACAAATCCAGGCGCCTTTTCAACTGGTGACTGAAAAGCCTGGGAGACACAGTTGTCCATTCAACTGATAAAACGGGGGCTGAAACGGAGCCAGACTAGGAGATTCCTGGGCGGAAAAGTGCCGCAAGTCACCAGTGCGGATGTTTCATCCGCACAAAATTTCACACAAATCTGGGTGCCTTTTCAACCGGTGACTGGAACGCCTAGGAGACAGATCGCCCATTCAACTGAAAAAAAAGGGGTCTGAGGCAGTGAGCCAGGTGATCAGGCTCTGCCGGTCCCACCCCCACAAAGATGAGCAATCTGAAACGCTCTGGACTGAGAGTTTCACAGCAAGCACAGCTGAACCCAGGATGGTCCAGCTCTGAAGGGGAGGTGTGTCCGCCATTACTGAGGCAGTCCACCACTACTGAGGTAGTCTGCTATTGCCAAGGCAGTCCACCATTACAGAGAGAGTCTGCCATTACAGAGGTGGGCCTCCATTGCTGAGGCAGTTCTAACTACACCCGTATAAACAGGACTGCAGGGAAGTTCACACGGCAACTGGGCGGAGCCCACAGCAGCTCAGCAAAGCCTCTGCAGGCAGACTGTGACTAGGCTGCCTCCTCTCTGGGCAAGGCAGCCCTGATAAAAGGCAGCAGCAGCGTGACAAAAACTTACAAATAAAGCCCTACCTTCCCGGACAGAGCACCTGGGGAAAAAAAGGGGGGTTTATGAGTTCTACTGCAGCAGATTTAAACATACCTGCCCAGCAGCTCTGAATGGAACAAAGGAGCTCATAGCTCAGCACTTGAGCTCCTATAAAGGACAGACTGTCTCCTCAAGCAACTCCCTGACCTCCATATATCCAAAAAGTCACCTCATAAAGGAGAGCTCAGACTGACATCTGGCGGGTATATATCCGGGACAAAGATAGCAGAAGAAGCTGGAAGCAACCCTTACAGTTCTGCAGCCACTGCAGGTGACACAGGCAAGCAGGGCCTGGAGTGGACCTCCAGCAGTCCTAGAGCAGAGGGGCCAGACTGTTAGACGGAAAACTAAAAAACAGAAAGAAATAACTTCATCATCAACAAACTGGATGTCTACTCAGAGACACCATCTGAAAGTTACCAACTACAAAGACCACAGATAAATAAATTCACAAAGATGGGAAGAAACCAGCGCAAAAAAGATGAAAACACCAATAAGGCTGGATGGAGAATGAGTCTGATGAATTGACAGAAACAGGCTTCAGAAGGTGGGTAATAAGAAACTTCTCTGAGCTAAAAGAACATGTTCTAACACAATGCAAAAAAACTAAGAACCTTGAAAAACGGTTTGATGAAATGCTAACAAGAATAAACATTATAGAGAGGAATATAAATGAATTTACCAAGCTGAAAAACACAACATGAGAACTTTGTGAAGCATACACAAGTTTCAATAACTGAATTGACCAAGCAGAAGTGATATCAGAGGTCAAAGATCAACTCAATGAAATAAAATGAGAAGGCAAGATCAGAGAAAAAAAGAGTAAAAAGAAATGAAAAAACCCTCCAAGAAATATAGGACTATGTGAAAAGACCTAATCTACGTTTGATAGGTGTACCTGAATGTGATAGAGAAAATGAATCCAAGCTGGAAAATACTCTTCAGGATATTATCCAGTAAAACTTCCCCAGCCTAGTAAGGCAGGCCAATATTCAAGTCCAGGAAATACAGAGAACACCACAAAGATATTCCTCAAGAAGAGCAACCACAAGGCACATAATCGTCAGATTCACCAGGGTTGAAATGAAGGAGAAAATGCTAAAGGCAGCCAGAAAGAAAGATCGGGTTACTCACAAAGGGAAGCCCATCAGACTCACAGCAGATCTCTCATCAGAAACCCTGCAAGCCAGAAGAGAGTGGGGGCCAATATTCAACATCCTTAAAGAAAAAAACTTTCAATCTACTATTTCATATCTAGCCAAACTAAGTTTCATAAACAAAGGAGAAATAAAATCCTTTATGAACAAGCAATTACTCAGAGATTTCATCACCACCAGGCCTGCTTTACAAGAGCTCCTGAAAGAAGCACTAAACATA
>PVKV010031849.1:0-20523 GCA_004027835.1 Alouatta palliata | reverse complement strand
CCCCGTCTCTACTAAAAATACAAAAATTAGCTGGGCATGGTGGCACGTGCCTGTAGTCCCAGCTACTCGGGAGGCTGAGGCAGGAGAATTGCTTGAACCCAGGAGGCGGAGGTTGCGGTGAGCCGAGATCGCGCCATTGCACTCCAGCCTGGGTAACAAGAGCGAAACTCCGTCTCAAAAAAAAAAAAAATAAAAATAAATAAATAAATAAATAAAATAAAATGTAGCATATTAAAAAAAAGAAAAAAATGAAAAAAAACTGTAGCATCTTCACTTGAGACCAGAAATTTCAGATAAGCCTGAGAAACATAGCAAAACCAGTCTTGGAAAAGAAAAAAGAAAAAAAAAAGAGGTAGCATCTTTGGGACAACCTTCTGTCTTAGCATTTAATTATTTTCCCAAACCAGGCAACCTATTAATAATGAGAGGGAATTAAACAAATGACAGGCAAATTTTGATAATTTATCAAAATTATCTACACTTTCAAAGTGAAGATAACAAAGATGAAAATATTGTGGGAGCCAAAAATCTCACAGGGAGACCTCGGGCAGCTGAGAGGCTGCACAGGGAATTGGAACATATAAACATTCCCAATTAAAGGAAAACACAAGGTCCAAAAGAGAAAGTCCCTGTGCTTCCCCATTTCGACTAGAATCAAATTCAGCAAACTTTGTAAATCACATATATGTGGTTCATAGTTTAATCTTTCCATCCACTGATCCAGGAAAATTATACTGTTAGTAATAACTATGTTCATACACAATTATTTTGGGCACAGTTTCTCTGACACAGAATCTTTTTCCAAAACTGAAATTTTAATGTAAATTTGACTTTTTTTTTTGAGACAGATCTCACTCTCACCCAGGCTGGAGTACAGTAGCATGATCTCCGCTCACTGCAACCTCCCATTCCCAGGCTCAAGAAATCCTCCTACCTCAGCCTCCCTAGTAACCGGGACCACAGGCACACACCACCATGCCCAGCTAATTTTTGTATTTTTTGTAGAGACGGGTTTTTGCCATGTTGCCCAGGCTGGTGTGGAACTCCTGGGCTCAAGCAGTTTTTCTGCCCCAATCTCCCAGAGTGCTTGGATTACAGAAATGAGCCACCTTGCCTGGCCAAGATTATTTTATTATAGACTTAAATATTGCATGTTCTGAAGCTGTATTCATTTCCTAATAATCATTGGTATTGATTCAAATAATTTTATAACTAGAAATGATCCCCCTTATTTTTATATAACAATATATTCTGCCAAGAAATATTTTATAACTTGACTCTGATTCATTTATGAACATGCCTCAGAGCTCTTTCATCTCTTGTGCACCTCTGTGCCTTATGTACTATCTATCCACCTAGAGAACTCTTTGTCCTTCAGAACAGAGTTCATACTTTATCCAGGCTCTTTGAAGGAGGAGGCAGAACAAGCAACTCCTTCTTGAATATTTCTATTGCACCTTATACATAAATGCTTCCTTTAAGCACTAGTCATATTTGTGGAATTATTACTTAAAAACCTTTTTTCTGCCTTAAAAAAAATCTTGTTTGACTTTCTAACATCTAGAGTAGTGTCTAGCACATGGTGGTCAACTGGAAAACAATAAATGTTTGATTAATTGACAAATAAAACTTCCTACTTAAAATGTTAAATGGCTATCACTTTTAAAATAAAACAGACTCCTCAATGCAGCATACAGGGTTTTCCTGCTCCCTTCTCCAGTTTCATCTCCTGTCAGGCCTCCACAACATCCTAATTTCTAGCCATGCTGAGCCACTGCAGTTCTCTCAACATGCTTAGCTTCCTTGCATTTACTTCTGAACTCTTTGTTAACCTGGAACATTCTCCCTCCCCTCAAACCATTCGGCAATTTCAATTAACCTTGTAATCTTCATCTTAAGTTTTCTCTTTCCTGCAAACTCTCTTCTCATCCCTTCCTTGTCCTTTTCCTCTGTGCTCCCTCTCAACATTAGGTAATTATCCTTAGTGTAATTGTTTGCCTTTTGGTTTACCAACGGCAGGGTAGAAATCACAGTCTATTTCCCGCTCCTGTTCTGAAGCTCCTTAAGGACTAGATGTAGCCCCACCACTGTCACTGTGTTTTGTGCGTTTGAATAGAACTGAGGGGTGGGGGGCACCAAGAATGAAAAGAGGAAGCATAGCAATTTGCTGAAAACAATTCCCTTACCATACATTTTGCCCAACTCCTGCCTTGTAGGCCATTACTCTGAAGATGGGATGGGATGTTTGGCTTAGGAACTACTTGGCAAATATCATTTTCCAACAACGCTAATTATCTTGAAATGGTCCAGCAAGGTTTGGCAAGCTTCAGCCTTTCACAAAACAATTCTCATGTCAGAAACAATTCAGCATTTCAGAAACAACTGCAATCTAAGGAATCATATATAGAAAGATTTAAAAACGATGGATGTCTTTGAAAGATTCTAACTTCAAATTACAGGGCGCAGTGGCTCACACCTCTAATCCCAGCACTTTGGGAGGCCGAGGCAGATCAAGACTGAGATCGAGATCAGGTGATCAGGCGATCAGGAGATCAGGTGATCGAGATCATCCTGGCCAACATGATGAAACCCCTTCTCTATTAAAAATACAAAAATTAGCTGGGCATGGTGGCACGAGCCTGTAGTCCCAGCTACCCTGGAGGCTGAGGCAGGAGGAGAATTGATTGAAGCCGGGAGGTGAAGGCTGCAGTGAGCTGAGATTGCACCACTGCACTCCAGCCTGGCAACAGAGCAAGATTCTGTCTCAAAAAAAAAAAAAAAAGAAAGAAAGATTCTGACTCCAAACTTAAATTGGGAGACAATGAAGGAAATGAAATCACTTCTTCTTCCTCCTGACAATGTACCCCTTCTGCAGACCCCTCCTCCCACCAGCACTTTAGGGTTTCATGCTGCCACTGTCCTTCCCAGCCTCCCCACTGCACCCACCCTAGCTTCTTACTCTCCTTCCCCAGGGCCTTTCCTCTTCATGGACCTTTGTGAATTTATCCCCTCCAACGAAATGATTTCTGTTTCTCTGCCTACTAGTCAGAAGATCGGGTAATCTTTAATAAACATTAATCGATAACCTCCCAAAACTCTTTGAAAAGTTCCCTTTGAACTAGACCCTTCTGTTAAAAATGTCAGTGTTTTATCCCAAGGTACATGTCCCTGCCTGTTGGGATACAGAAGTGCTCTAGATTGTCTGCTGAAGTTTCATAACATTTACTAAAAATGACTTCAGATTTCATGTGTCCCTGCCAATTATCTCCTGGCACATAAAAGTAATCTTATATACTCAGTGTTTCTTTTTATGCCCTTTTCTTAGGCCTACCAGGAAACATCTTTCCTGGCAAATGGTGTCAAACTGAAGAAGCTATGTCTTTGGCCAACTGTAAGAGGAAACTTCAAAATAAGAACAAAGAAATTAACCAGAGTGTGTATCTTGACATGCACAAACTGAGAATCTTCTTTCACTTTTCCTTCCCTCTTTTTTTTCTTTCTTCTTTCTCCCTTCCATTTATTAAACAAAGTCTATTCCAAAGTCTACAATGAAAATTTCCTGGATGAAACTGCAGATAGCATACTGTAATAATGAAGTGCTGGGCACAGTGGCTCACACCTGTAATCCCAGCCCTTTGGGAGGCCGAGGTGGGCAGATCATGAGGTCAGGAGTTCGAGACCAGCCTGACCAACATGATGAAACCCTGTCTACTAAAAATACAAAAATTATGTCAGTGCGTGCCTGTAGTCCCAGCTACTCGGGAGGCTAAGGCTGGAGGATTGCTTGAGTCCAGGAGTTCTGGGCTGTAGTGCACTATGCCGATTGGATTTCTGCACTAAGTTCGGCATCAATATGGTGACTTCCCGGGAGCGGGGGACCACCAGGTTGCCTAAGGAGGGGTGAACCAGCCCAGGTCAGAAACGGATTAGGTCAAAACTCCCGTGCTGATCAGTAGTGGGATTGCACTTGTGACTAGCCACTGCACTCCAGCCTGGGCAATAGAGTGAGACCCCATCTCTTAAAAAAAAAAACACAAAAGTTAGCCAGGTATGATGGCACAGACCTGTAATCTCAGCTACTTGGGAGGCTGAGGCAGGAGAATTGCTTGAACCCAGGAGGCAGAGGTTGCAGTGAGCCAAGATCACACCACCGCACTCCAGCCTGGGCAACAGAGCGAGACTCAGCCTCAAAAAAAAAAAAAAAAAAAAGAAAGAAAGAAAATTAAGAGCACTGTCTCTGGAACTATATATCCCTTTTGAATCCTAGCTCTGCCAGTTAATAGATATGTGATCTAGGCCAAGTTATTTCTCGTCTCTGCTCCTCCATTTTGTCATTTGTAAAATAAAGATATTAATAATAGTATCTACCTCATAGGGTGGCTCTGAGGAGTAAGTTATTTATTACCTAACAAGTGCTTAGCACAGAACTATTCCTCCAAAGTATTAGCTATAGTTAACTGCTGCTTAATTCTAGGTGGCTAATGGGACTTAATTAGGAGTCCAGTGGAATATGGGGAGAAAAGAGTTTTTAGGTAAAGGAAATATTTTACATGGAGTTCCTGAAGGAGGAAGGAGGTGCAGACTATTTGGGGAAACTGATAAAAGTTGATAGTAGCCAGTGAGATAGGCGGGGTGAGATCATTCAGGGTCTTGTAGACTATATATAGAATTTTATTCTCATTCTAAAAGTCATGAAAACCCTTTGCAGTGTTGTTAGCAACATGACATAATTTGATTTCCTTTTCTAAAGATAACTTCTGTTGCTGTGGGAGAGAAGAGTTTGAAGGCAAGTAAGAGGAAATATGGGAGATCAATAAGAAGGTGGGTGTAAGGCCAGGCGCAGTGGCTCACACCTGTAATCCCAGCACTTTGGGAGGCCGAGGTGGGCAGATCACCTGAGGTCAGGAGTTTGAGACCAGCCTAGACAACATGAGGAAAGCCCGTCTACTAAAAATACAAAAAATTAGCCAGGCATGGTGGCAGCACCTGTAATCCCAGCTACTTGGAAAGCTGAGGCAGAACTGCTTGAACCCAGGAGGCAGACTGGAAAAAAAAAAAAAAAAGTGGGTGTAGTTGTCTAGTTGTCAGGTCAAGAGAGTGTATTGCATTGCCTTTGACCAAGTTGGCAGTAGTAGATATAGAAATGGACAAGGTAAAATGCTATTTTAATTTTATTGTATTATTTTATTTATTTATTTTTTGAGACAGAGTATTGCTCTGTCACCCAGGTTGGAGTGCAATGGCACGATCTCTGCTCACTGTAACCTCTGCCTGCTGGTTCATGTAATTTTCCTGCCCCAATCTCCTGAGTAGCTGGGACTACAGGTGTGTGCCACCATGTCCAGCTAATTTCTTGTATTTTTAGTAGAGATGGGGTTTCACTATGCTGGCCAGGCTGGTCTTGAACTCCTGACTTCGTGATCCGACTGCCTCGGCCTCCCAAAGTGCTGGGATTACAGCCGTGAGCCACTGTGCCTGGCAAAAGGCCGTTTATGAGTTAGAACAGGATTGGATACTAGAGGTAGGAAGAGGGTGTAACATGTATGAGGAGGGAAAAAACTTGAGCCACTAGGTGGATGATGGAGCCATTCATTAACAAGGAGACTATCAGAAAAGGATCAGGTTGTGGGAGAAGAGGAGAGGACTTATATTGAATATGTTGGATTTGAAATGGCTGGGAGACCTCCAAATGGAGTTAGATTGGATATATGGGTCCAAGACTTGGAGATAAAATTTGACTTGGCTGCTCTTAAATTCAGTCAAGGTGAAAAGGACAACTTCAATTAGCGAGGGATAAAACAGTAATCAATAAACAAGTCCACATTTGGTTAAGAGAGGAAAAACTTGCCCATGGCTATTGGTTGGAGCATGAAGGACAATTAGACAGCTTAGGAAGACTGGATTTCAACCAAGCATTTCAGAAAGTGACAATTTAGTCTTAGATAACTGTCAAATAAACAACTTATCAATGTAAAAGATATTTTACTTGAAGCCGGGTGCAGCGGCTCACGCCTGTAATCCCAGAACTTTCGGAGGCTGAGGCGGGCAGATCACGAGATCAGGAGATCAAGACCGTTTTGGCTAACACCGTGTGAGACTTGGGGTCACTGCCTGTGGAAGTCTGACCTGCAGACCCTGACTCAATGATGGATGAATGAATGTACTCTTACACCATTGCAGTGTTTCAAGTGTGCTAGGGACGGCCATTTCAAGTGCTAGGGATGCAGTGAGCTGACATCGTGCCATTGCACTCCAGCCTGGGCAACAAGAGTGAGACTCCGTCTAAAATATATATATATATGTTCATATATATTACTTGAAGAAAGGAAAAAGGAGGCAAGCAGAGAGTTTCTGTGTCTAGTTTTCAAACACTTTTCTTCTGCAGATTAGAACTATCAACCAAGAACAACTAATCTTTTGCAAATTGAAAAACTCCCACAGGCATAGATTTTTAAGTGGGAACTTAAGGTAAATATAGTGCTTTCTGGAGTCTGAAAGGTCTCTATTAACCTTGCTTAAACATTCCAGGTTAAATTATCGAGCCTCATATCTGCATAGCTTTGAAGTTAATCTTTTAGAGACTCTTCAAACATCAGACTAAGTATTTTAGAGCTTTTGAACAAAGCTCCAGTTATGATGAAAGATTTGGATTCATATTTCAAGACTGAGCAAGCTATATAAACTACTGTGTCCGTGAGGGTGTCAGAAAAGATACTTTTGTTACAGAAAATCTCAAACACAGGGCACAGTGGCTCACATCTGTAATGCCAGCACTTTGGGAGGCCAAGAAGGGTAAAACACCTCAGGAGTTTGAGACCAGCCTGGCCAACATGATGAAAACCCTGTCTCTTCTAAAAATACAAAAAATTAGCTGGGCATGGTGGTGGGCACCTGTAATCCCAGCTACTTGGGAGGCTGAGGCTGAAGAATCACTTGAACCTGGTAGGGGGAGGTTGCAGTGAGCTGAGATCATGCCACTGCACTCCAGCCTAAGCAACAAGAGCAAAACTCCGTCTCAAAAAAATAAATAAATAAGAAAATCTCAATCACAAAAAAATAGTTCAGTGAATCCTCATGTTCCCACTGCCCAACTTCAACCACTATCAATTGTCTACTTGTAAAAAGATGTATTTTGAAAATAATGGTACTTTCTCCTTTGCAAAAGTAATATTTATTTATAGATTAAAAAAGCAAGACAGATTAACTGGGAGAAGAAAATGCATACCAGTAACAATTCCAGCCAATTCAGTGGGGCTGACAGTAGTCTAGTTGGTGCTTTTGAATAATTTAGAAAAAGGTGCTCCTTGCTTTGGATGTATGCAGCCCTGAGCTCAGGGTGTATGACTTGGTTTGTGGAATGTGAACTTGATTCCTGCTTTCACTCTCCCCTAGCTAAGCTACATTCTAAGAACTCAACATGCATAGTAGACATGGCAGCCCTGCCTTTTAGTATCCTTGTTCTGCACACATATATTTACATAATTGGTATCATTACTATACATACTGTTGTATAATCTCCTGTTTCAGTTAATATCTTATGAACACTTTTCCTTGTCATTACTGAATTCTAAAATATCATTTTAATGACCACAATATTCTGTTATAATCCCCTAATTAATTAACTTTACTCTCGGACATTTGAATTATTTATGATTTGTGATTATATAATCATTGTAATATATATTCTTATGCGTTTGTCACATAAATATTGCTGGGCATCCACAATAAACCCCTTAAAATAAATTTTCCGAAGTGGAATTCCTGAAACAAATGTCACGGCAGACTCCAAGCTTTTTCATACCTAAAACTGTCTTTCACCAAGGCTCATACCCCATTAGCCAGCTTTGCAGGGTACTGCTCATGTTCTCAAAAGCTTGATAATATTAGATGATTAGAGATATGCAATCATATTTAAAATACATTAATGTTCGATGAAAGATACAGATTTGTATTTTAAAAGTAAAAACAAGAAACGAAAACAACACTTTGTCGGTTTGACAATTGAAAAAACAGTACCAGCTGCGCGAGGTGACTCATGCCTGTAATCACAGCACTTTGGGAGGCCAAGTTGTGGGGGAGGGGGGAGATCACCTGAGATCAGGAGTTCGAGACCAGCTTGGCTAACATAGTGAAACCCTGTCTCTAGTAAAATACAAAAAATTAGCCAGGCATGGTGGCACATGCCTGTAATCCCAGCTACTCAGGAGGCTGAGGCATATACACACACACACACACACACACACACACACACACACACACATATATATATATATATTTTTTTTTTTTTGAGACGTAGACTCGCTTTGTCACCAGGTTAGAGTGCAGTGGTGCAATCCTGGCTCACTACAACCTCTGCCTCCCAGGTTCAAGTGATTCTCTTTGCCTCAGCCTCCCAAGTAGCTAGGATTACAGGTGTGCGCTACCACGCTCAGCTAATTTTTGCGTTTTTAGTAGAGATGGGGTTTCTTTTTCTTTTTTTAATTTATTGTTGGGATTTCACCATGTTGGCCAGGATGGTGTCAATCTCTTGACCTCGTGATCTGCCCACCCAGGACTCTCAAAGTGCTGAGATTTCACGTGTGAGGTATTGTGCCTGGCCGGCTGAGGCATATTTATTTGGTTTGTTGGCAATGAATATTTTGAGGAAAGAGACATACATTAGGTTAAACCATGTGAAATTGCCAGTATCTGACTGTTTGACTTATTAAAATGACATTTCGTCTGGATCAAGCTGCTGTTTTGGTGTGTGGACATATTATGGCTGAAAATGACTTCATATTTTTCCAAGGGTCTCAAAATACTTCACAAACTTTGTTTCTCTCATTCCATTCTTTTTTTTTTTTTTTTTTTTTTTTTTAATGGAGTCTCACCTTGTTGCCCAGGCTGGAGTGCAGTGGTGTTATCCCAGCTCACTGCAACCTCCACCTGAAGGGTTCAAGTGATTCTCCTGCCTCAGCCTCCCGAGTAGCTGACATTACAGGTGTCTGCCGACACGTCTGGCTAATTTTTTGTATTTTTAGTAGAGATGGGGTTTCACCATGTTGGCTAGGCTGATCTTGAACTTCTGACCTCAGGTGATCCACCCACCTCAGCCTCCCAAAGTGCTGGGATTACAAGAGCAAGCCACTGTGCCCGATCTTCCATCCCATTCTTTTTCCTGTTGCCTTTTATCAGCCGCATAAATTTATGGCTGCAAGGTTTTTGTTTGTTTGTTTTTTGGTATGGGGTTTTTTTGAGACACGGTCTCACTGTGTCGCCAAGGCTGAGTGCAGTGGAGCCATATTGGCTCACTGCAACCTTCACCTCCTGGATTCCAGTGATCCCCCATCGCAGCCTCCCAAATATCTGGGACCACAGGTGTCCTCCACCATGCCTGACTAATTTTTGTATTTTTGTAGAGATGGGTTTTCACCATGTTGGCCAGGCTGGTCATGAACTTCTGACCTCAAGTGATCTGCCCACCTCAGCCTCCCAAAATGCTGGGATTACAGGTGTGAGCCATCTCACCCAGCCAAGCTGTAAGTTTAAGTCACAAGATAACATAAGACTGCATTGTTTTTCTCGTTGGGAAGGAGAAATGGACAAAAAGAAGGCAGGGTCCACTTGGTGACAGAGGGGACATTTCATTTTAAGCCTCCCTAATGCAAACAAAACATTCAGAGCTGATTAAGGATGTTTTTAATTTGTAAATTTGTGCCATATGGGTGCATAATTTGGCTCTTTGAACTTTTAATTCAAATTCCCTCTCTCCCCTCAATGATCCTGATATCTGACAGTAATGAAGGGTTCAGTCCCTTGAGTGCACAGTGATAACAATAATCAATGGCACCCCCATGGCTGGCACAGTGGCTCATGTCTGTAATCCTAGCACTTTGGGAGGCTGAGGCAGGTGGACCACGAGGTCAGGAAATCGAGACCATCCTAGCCAACATGGTGAAACTCTAGCTCTACTAAAAATACAAAAATTAGCTGGGTATGATGGCACGTGCCTATAATCCCAGTTACTCAAGAGGCTGAGGCAGGAGAATCGCTTGAACCAGGGAGTTGGAGGTTGCAGTGAGCCGAGATCCAGGCACTGCACTCCAGCCTGTTGACAGAGCAAGACTCATCTACAAAATAAATAAATAAATGGCCCCCCCAATCCCCAGCCAAACCTTGGAGAAATCTGGAGCATGGAATAATTTGGGGTCGTATGTTAGCATAACAAAAAGATTGATTTTCTTGTTTTGAAAATACAGATATTGTGTTTAGAAAGAAGTTTGCAAGGAAAATAAAGTAGATATTTTTGCTGTAACCAAGAAAATTATAGGGAACTCATATTTTACTTTAAAAAAATACGTATATATATATATATACACACACATATATACATATATATATTTTTTTGAGACAGAGTCTCACTCTGTCATCCAGGCTAGAGTGTAGTGATGCGATCTTGGCTCACTGCAGCCTTCAGCCTTCCGGGTTCAAGCGATTCTCCTGCCTCAGCCTCCTAAGTAGCTGAGTTTATAGGCGCACATCACCACACTCAGCTAATTTTTGTATTTTTATTAGTGACGGTGTTTCACCATGTTGGTCAGGCTTGTCTTGAAGTCCTGACCTCAAGTGATCCGCTCATCTCATCCTCTCAAAGTGCTGGGATTACAGGTGTGAGCCACCGTGCCTGGCCCTTTAAAAAAATTTTTAGAAATAGAAATGGGGTCGCACCATGTTGCCCAGGCTGGTCTGGAACTCCTGGCCCCAAGTGATCCTCCTGCCTTGGCCTCCCAATGTGCTGGGATTATAGACATGAGCCATGGCCACTGGCCAGAAGTCAGACTTTAATGCCACTCTTGTTATCCCTGGACCTAGAAAGAAGGAAGGGGAGAGTCTCTTGCTGAAGGGAAAGTAAACTAACAATGGCTCTCATTCCTCCCAAGGCAAAGTACTTGCTGGTGAAGAGAAGGGGCATGAATTGATTCTGGCAGCCTGTGTGTTCCATGTGGATGGGACTGGGAGGGAGAGACTAATGATTATGACTACAGGCCCTGGTAGGTTCAACAGCCACCACAGGGACAGGAAGAAGCATCCTATTCTACCTAAATGCCCTCAAATTGAGGGCTAGACCTTTTTTTAAATGTAATTTAGCTGGGCGTAATCTTGTTCATAACTTGGACCTTATAGACTCCAAATAATATAGGGTGCAGGGCAGTGACCAAGGGGAGAAAGCCTCACTGCAAGCTAACATTTGCTTGAGGTGCCCAAAAGTTTATTTCCCTCTCTCCCTTGCTTGTCAGGCACTCCACCCACACAGCAGGATTGGGCCTGTGGTAGCCACAAGTTCAGTGTTTGGATTCAGATTGGAGTGAATTAAAGGAGAAGACTTACCCTTAATATTTTTGGGGCCCAGAACACAAGGACAAATGAAGGTCTATATACCACATATGTAAATATCTATTTACTAGTTTTGAGCTTTTTTTTTAGTCATATATGTAAATTTTTTTGTTTATTTTTGTTTTGACACTGAGCCTCACTCTGTCAACCAGGCTGGAGTGCAGTGGCTCGATCTCGGCTCACTGCAACCTCTGCCTCTTCGGTTCAAGTGATTCTCCTGCCTCGGCCTCCCAAGTAGCTGGGACTACAGGTATGTGCCATCACACCTGGCTAATTTTTTTGTATTTTTTAGTAAAGACAGGGTTTCACTATGTTGCCCAGGCTGATCTCAAACTCCTGACCTCAGATGATCTGCCTGCCTCTGCCTCCTAAAGTACTGGGATTATAGGCGTGAGCCACTGCACCCAGTCCATATATGTAAATATTTAAAAGTTGTAAGACAGGCTAACAAACTGTTATGAAAATATGTTCTATCCTCCTGCATTTATACACTTCCGTAATAAATTAAAAAAAACAAAAACAAAAAAGTAAAGCCAGACACGGTGGCTCACACCTGTAATCTCAGCACTTTGGGAGGCCCAGGTGGATGGATCACCTGAGGTCAGGAGTTGGAGACCATCCTGGTCAACATAGAAAAACCCAGTCTCTACTAAAAAAATACAAAAATCAGCTGGGTGTGGTGGCTGGTGCCTATAATCCCAGCTACTCGGGAGGCTGAGGCAGGAGAATCCGCTGAACCCGGGAGGTGGATGTTGCAGTGAGCCGAGATAGGGCCACTCTGCTCCAGCTTGGGCAACAAAGCAAGACTCCGTCTCAAAAACAAAACAAAACAAAACAAAACAAAAACCGGGGATGGTCGAGGTTTTAAAAACTAAAAAAAACAAAAACCGCTCAGGCCTGTAATCTCAGCACTTTGGGAGGCTGAGGCAGGAGGATCACAAGGTCAGGAGTTCGAGACCATCCTGGCCAACATAGTGAAACCCCTCATTTCTTTTTTTTTTTTTAATTTTATTTTTATTTATTTATTTATTTAATTTATTTTTTTTTTGAGATGGAGTTTCACTCTTGTTACCCAGGCTGGAGTGCAATGGCACGATCTTGGCTCACTGCAACCTCCGCCTCTTGGGTTCAAGCAATTCTCCTGCCTCAGCCTCCCGAGTAGCTGGGACTACAGGCACGTGCCACCATGCCCAGCTAATTTTTGTATTTTTAATAGAGATGGGGTTTCACCATGTTGACCAGGATGGTCTTGATCTCTTGACCTTGTGATCCACCCGCCTCGGCCTCCCAGAGTGCTGGGATTACAGGCGTGAGCCACCGCGCCCGGCCGAAACCCCTCATTTCTACTTAACAAAACAAAACAGCCCGGGTGCAGTGGCTCACGCCTGTAATCCCAGCACTTTGGGCGGCCGAGGCGGGCGGATCAGGAGGTCAAGAGACTGAGACCATGATGAAACCCTGTCTCTACTAAAAAATACAAAAATTAGCTGGGTGTGGTGGTGCACACCTGTAGTCCCAGGTACTGTGGAGGCTGAGGCAGGAGAATTGCTTGAACCTGGAAGTCGGAGGTTGCAGTGAGCGGAGATCGTGCCACTGCACTCCACCCCGGCGCCTGGTGACACAGCAAGACTCTGTCTCAAAAAAAAAAAAAAAAAAAACCCCCAAATTATAAAGAAAAAGGTAAAGAAAAGAAACTCTAAAAAACTAAGTGTTATGCCACGGTATTTACACAATTGAAACCTGGCAAAATACCATACCAAGTTAATTTAATTATCATCATATATGTATGAGTGTTTGGTTGATAGTCCATTAAAATCTGAATCAGTATAAAAATAAAGGCCTATATGATTATAAAATTACTTCATATTTACTTCATTAAATTCATTTTCGTTTCAGCAAAATCATTAATCATACTGTTATAATCAAGATTTTTTACAAAGTTATAATTTGTTTTTACTTGAGAGTCATGATCTAGGATTTAATAACAGAATGTAACCATAGGCCAGGATGTGTGCCTATAGTCCTGTTACAGGTAGTCACTCAAACATGACCCGGGCAGGAGAGGGCTTCTCTCCCACCCCACCAGGAAGGTCAGGTGACCATCAGGTGATAGTTCGGCAGTTATTAGTTATTACACTGCTTCTCTCTCTCTTTTTTGAGATGGAGTTTCGCTCTTGTTGCCCAGGCTGGAGTGCAACGGCACAATCTGGGATCACCCCAACCCCCGCCTCCCAGATTCAAGCGATTCCCCTGCCTCAGCCTCTCGAGTAGCTGGGATTACAGGCATGTGCCACCACGCCCGGCTAATTTTGTATTTTTTAAAAATTGTATTTATTTGTTTTATTTACATATGGAATGCTTAACGAGTTTGCGTGTCATCCTTGCGCAGGGGCCATGCTAATCTTCTCTGTATCGTTCCAATTTTTAGTATGTGTGCTGCTGAAGCGAGCACTAATTTTGTATTTTTAGTAGAGGCAGTGTTTGTCCGTGTTGGTCAGGCTGGTCTCGAACTCCCGACCTCAGGTGATCCGCCTGCCTCTGCCTCCCAAAGTGCTGGGATTTACAGGCCTGAGCCACTGCGCCAGGCACACTGTATCTCTCAAAATGATAACTGGCAGCCAGCACCAGAGAGGCAATTACCTGATGGTCCACAGTTTTCACACTGAAGTGGTAATTTGAGATTGGTAATTGGCTTTCAATACAATTGCAGGAATTGAGCGAGTGAGCTCCCGCGTATGCATTAAGAGACAACATAGCAGAGTACGACCTTCTGGGGGAATTGCACCGGAAAAAGAAAGACAGCCTCAGGTGGTCACGTGTACAACTTTCTAAACACACTGCGCACCCCAAGCATGACCTTCTGGGGGAATTGCACCGGAAAAAGAAAGACAGCCTCAGGTGGTCACGTGTACAACTTTCTAAACACACTGCGCACCCCAAGCATAAGTGTTACCACTGTAGGGTGTCCAGGTTCCTGGTGTCTTGAAGAAACAACTGGACAACTTTCCGTACCTGGCCGAGCAGAAGGCACCACCATGGGAGTTGACATCCGCCACTGCAAGGACCGAAAGTTTCGGCGCAAGGAACCCAAGAGCTAGGATAGCTACCTGAGGCTGTTGGTCAAGCTGTACAAGTTTCTGACCTGACGAACCAACTCCATATTCACCCAGATTGTGCTGAAGACGTTGTTTATGAGTCGCACCAACTAGCCACCTCTGTCCCTTTCCCGGATGATCCGGAAAATGAAGCTGCCTAGCCGGGAAAACAAAATGGACACGGTTGTGGGGACCATAACGGATAACGTGCGGGTTCAGGAGGTGCCCAATCTGAAGGTGTGTGCGCTATGCGTGACCAGCCAAGCTCGCAGCCTCATTCTCAAGTTGGGGAGCAAGATCCTCACTTTCGACCAGCTGACACTGGCCTCCCCGAAGGGCTGCCGTGCCGTCCCGCTCTCCGGTCCCCGCAAGGGCAGAAAGGTGTACCGCCTTTTCGGCACGGCCCGGGAACACCGCACAGCCACACCAAACCCTGTGTCCCCTCCAAGGGCCGGAAGTTCCAGCGTGCCAGAGGCCGACCAGACAGCCAGGGTTACAAAAACTAACCCTGGATTCTACCCTTATATTAAAAAGATTTTGGATGCTGAAAAAAAATGAAGAAGAAAATTGGACAAAACGCACAAACAAAGCAATGAAAGAATGAAACAACAAAAGCAGAGATTTATTGAAAACCAAAGTACACTCCCAGTGTGGGAGCACCCGAGCATAGGCGCTCAAGGGCCCCGTTACAGAATTTTCTGGGGTTTAAATAACCTCTAGAGGTTTTCATTGGTTACTAGGTGTACACCCTATGTAAATGAAGAGGATGAAGTAAAGTTACAAGTCACTTATTTACTCAGTGTATGCCCTATATAAGTGGAGAGGGTATTTTCTGTCATAGCTGAAGGGTTTCCATATGATTTAGTTGTAGAAGTCAGCATGAATCCGCCTTATGTCCTCTGCCTCCAGGCCCTATTATCTTGCCTCATAAGGAGGGCACTACACATGCAGAAGGCCCACCCTAAGAGAAGAATCATAGGAAAAGGGATGCAAAATCCCACAAGCATGCCATCCAATAAAACCCCAAGTCAAAAGGTCAAATGCAGCACTGTCCTTCAAGTTGCCTTCTTGGGTTTCTTAGAAGTGTACTTCCCTTTCTTTCCTACTCTAAAGCTTTTTCTTTTTTTTTTTTCTTCATTATTATTATTATTTTTGAGATGAGGTCCCTCTTGTTGCCCAGGCTGGAGTGCAGTGGCATAATCTCGGCTCCCTGCAAACTCCATCTCCCAGATTCAAGTGATTCTCCTGCCTCAGCCTCCCAATTAGCTGGGATTATAGGCGCCGGCCACCTACTAACTTTTGTATTTTTAGTAGAGACAAGGTCTTGAACCCTTGACCTCAGGTGATCCACCAGCCTTGGCCTCCCAAAGTGCTGGGATTACAGGCATGAGCCACGTGCCTGCCTTATTTTTAAAATAAAAAAAAAAATACTCATTGGAGAATTTCATATATTCAGATTTGGAATGCTCATTTGGTAATACAAATACTCAAAAATATTTGAAATCTGAAACACTTCTGATCCTAAACATTTATATATTTATTTATTGAGATGGGAGTTTTGCTCTTGTTGCCCAAGTTGGAGTTCAGTGGTGCAATCTCGTCTCACGGCAACCTCTGCCTCCAGGTTCAAGCAATTCTCCTGCTTCGGCCTCCCAAGTAGCTGGGATTAGGTGCCCACCACCATGTCTGGCTAATTTTTTGTATTTTTAGTAGAAGTGGGGTTTCACCATGCTGACCAGGCTGGTCTCAAACTCCTGACCTGAAGTGATCCGCCTACCTCAGCTTCCCGAAGTGCTGAGATTACAGGCATGAGCCACGGGTGCCCAGCTGGTCCTAAACATTTTGAATAAGAGATACTCAACCTATATTATTAAGATAATAGTTTTGATATTGTGAATCCCCAAAATGAAATTGGGGCCTTTTGGGATTCCCAGACCACAATTTGAAAACCATTGCCATATAGCAGGGTTTTGTGAGACAGAGTCTCACTGTCATCCAGGCTGCAGTACAATGGTGCAATCTCAGCTCACTGCAACCTCTGACTCCCAGGTTGAAGGGATTCCCCTGTCTCAGCCTCCCTAGTAGCTGGGATTACAGTCATGCACCACCATGCCTGGCTAATTTTTGTATTTTTAGTACAGACAGGGTTTTTCCCTGTTGGCCAGGCTGGTCTTAAACCCCTGACCTCAAGTGATCTGCCTGCCTCAGCCTCCCTAAGTGCTGGAATTACAGGTGTGAACCTTCACACCTGCCTAAGACTCCATCTCTTAAAAAAATATATTGGCCAGGCGAGGTGGCTCATGCTTGTAATCCCAGCACTTTGGGAGACTGAGGCAGGCGGATCACAAGGTCAGGAGATAGAGACCATCCAGGCTGACAAGGTGAAACCTCATCTGTCCTAAAAATACAAAAAACTAGCTGGCCATGGTGGCACGTGCCTGTAGTCCCACCTACTTGGGAGGCTGAGGCAGGAGAATTGTTTGAACCCGGGAGATGGAGATTGCAGTAAGCCAAGATTGCGCCACTGCACTCCAGCCTGGGAGACAGAGCAAGACTCCGTCTCAAAAAAAAATGTATATAGGCCAGGCGCGGTGGCTCAGGCCTGTAATCCCAGCACTTTGGGAGGCCGAGGCGGGTGGATCACGAGGTCAAGAGATCGAGACCATCCTGGTCAACATGGTGAAACCCCGTCTCTACTAAAAATACAAAAATTAGCTGGGCATGGTGGCACGTGCCTGTAGTCACAGCTACTAGGGAGGCTGAGGCAGGAGAATTGCTTGAACCCAGGAGGCAGAGGTTGCAGTGAGCCGAAATCGCGCCATTGCACGCCAGCCTGGGAGCCGAAATCGCGCCATTGCACGCCAGCCTGGGTAACAAGAGCGAAATTCTGTCTCAAAAAAAAAAAAAAAAAAAAAAAATGTATATAACTTTGGCCTCCCAAGGTGCTGGGATCACTATACATAATGGATAGTTTTATTTTCCAGATTTTCACAGATTTAATTACATTTTCAAGACATCAAAATTTTCAACTTTATTCAAATAAATTTGATTAAAGTTTTATTTTTATTTCTTATAATTTATATTTTGCCTTTTGTTTTTAACAATTTTAAATATCCTAGAAAAATAACTTTTTTTTTTTTTTTAGATGGAGTCCGCTCTGCTACCCAGGCTGGAGTACAGTGGCACAATGTCCACTCACTGCAACCTCCACCTCCCGGGTTCAAGCAATTCTCCTGCCTCAGCCTCCTGAGTAGCTGGGATTACAGGTGCGTGACACCAAGCCTAGCTAATTTTTGCATTTTTATAGTAGAGACGGGGTTTCACCACCTTGGTCAGGCTGGTTTCGAACTCCTGACCTTGTGATCCACCCGCCTCGGCCTCCCAAAGTGCAGGGATTACAGGTGTGAGCCACCATGGCTGGCCTGAAACTGGGCAATTTATAAAGAAAAGAGGTTTAGGCCCTGTGCAGTGGTTCATGCCTGTAATGCTAGCAGTTTGGGAGGCCGAAGTGAGTGGATCATTTGACGTCAGGAATTCGAGACCAGCCTGGCCAACATGGTGAAACCCCATCTCTACTAAAAATATGAAAAAAAGCTCACACCTGTAATCCCAGCACTCTGGGAGGCTGAGGCAGGCGGATCACCTGAGGTTGGGAGTTTGAGACCAGCCTGACCAACATGGTGAAACCCCATCTCTACTAAAAATACAAAATTAGCCAGGCATGGTAGCGCATGCCTGTAATCCCAGCTACTTGGGAGGCTGAGGCAGGAGAATCACTTGAACCTGCAAGGTGGAGGTTGCAGTGAGCCGAGATTGCACAACTGCACTCCATCTTGAGTAACAGAGCGAGACTCTGTCTCAAAAAAGAAAGAAAAGAGGTTTATTTGGCTCAGGTTCTGCAGACTGTACAGACAGCATGGCTGGGGGGCCTCAGGAAACTTTTAATCATGAAGGTGAAGAGGAAGTAGGCACATCTTCACATGGCTGAGCGGGATAGAAAGAGAGAAGGGGAAATAATACATACTTCTAAACAACTGGATTTTGTAAGAACTCACTATCATGAGAAGAGCAAGGGGGAAAATCCACGCCCATGATCCAATCACCTCTCACCAGTCCCCTCCTCCAACATTGGGAGGGATTACAATTCGACATGAGATTTGGGCAGGGACACAAATCCAAACCATATCAATTATATTATATGTACAGTTTAAAGAAGGAAAAAATCACGTGGGGTCCTTTGGGACCCTGAGTCCCACGAATCTCAAAGTCCACTTATTTTTACTTAGAAATTAATTAACCAGGCCAGGTATGGTGGCTTGTGCCTGTAGTCCCAGCTACTCGGGAGGTTGAGGCAGGAGAATTGCTTGAACCCGGGAGGCAGACATTGCAGTGAGCCAACATCACACCACTGCACTCCAGCCTGGGCGACAGAGCAATACTCTGTTTCAAAAAAAAAGAAAAGGCCAGATTACAATGTGCTGTAATCCCAGCACATTGGGAGGCCAAGGCAGGTGGATCACGAGGTCAGGAGTTCAAGACCAGCCTGGTCAACATGGTGAAACCCCGTCTCTACTAAAATTACAAAAATTAGCCAGGCATGGTGGCAGGTGCCTGTAATTCCAGCTACTTGGGAGGCTGAGGCAGAGAATTGCTTGAATCCAGGAGGCAGCGTTTGCCGTGAGCAGAGATTCGCCACTCCACTCCAGCTGGGGTGACAGAGTGAGATGCTGTCTCAAAAAAAAAAAAAAAAAAAGTCATGTCCCTCTTCGGTGAAATGTAAGTGCACATTCAATTGAGTATGGTGGCACATGCCTGTAATGCCAGCTATTTGGGAGGCTGAGGCAGGAGAATTGCTTGAACCCAAAAGGCGGAGGTTGCAGTGAGGGGAGACATCTTATCACTGCACTCCAGCCTGGGGGTGACAGAGTGAGACTCTGTCTCAAACAAAAGTGCACAGTCTCTGAACCAGCAATGTATAATTTTTAAAATCAGGAATCTCTAGTATTAAGCTTAGTTTTACTTTTAAAGCTTAGTTCAGGGAGTCTCTCTAGACCTATTCTGTTTCAGGGGCTGCCTGTAAAAAAAAAAAATAAAAAAGCCGGGCGCGGTGGCTCATGCCTGTAATCCCAGCACTTTGAGAGGCCGAGGCGGGTGGATCACGAGGTCAAGAGATCGAGACCATCCTGGTCAACATGGTGAAACCCCGTCTCTACTAAAAATACAAAAATTAGCTGGGCCTGGTGGCATGTGCCTGTAGTCCCAGCTGCTCGGGAGGCTGAGGCAGGAGAATTGCTTGAACCCAGGAGGCGGAGGTTGCGGTGAGCCGAGATCGCACCATTGCACTCCAGCCTGTGTAACAAGAGCGAAACTCAGTCTCAAAAAAATAAAAAAAATAAAAATAAATAAAAAATAAAAAACTAAATTTTTTTTTCTCTAGCACTTAGATTACTGTATTAAGGAAATTTCTGTATAGTTGTCTTTCCTGAATGGTGAAAACCTTAGGAATAATGAAACTGCAAAACCCAAGGAATTCCTGACATCCATCCCCTTCCATTATCATTATTTCCTCCTGAACTTGATATAAACATCCAAATATTTTCAAGGAGATCAGAAGACTAGAATGTGGCGTTACCTACCAAACTGAGGCTATCCATAGTTGCAGTTGTCCTAGACTTTCTTTATGGCTGTGGACTTCAAACTAAATGGATATTATCATCCATCTCGTTATTTGAGCAACTTCATTAGTGTTGTGGATTTTTTTTTTTTTTTGAGACGGAGTTTCGCTCTTGTTACCCAGGTTGGAGTGCAATGGCGCGATCTCGGCTCACCGCAACCTCCGCCTCCTGGGTTCAAGCAATTCTCCTGCCTCAGCCTCCCGAGTAGCTGGGACTACAGGCACGTGCCACCATGCTCAGCTAATTTTTGTATTTTTAGTAGAGACGGGGTTTCACCGTGTTGACCAGGATGGTCTCGATCTCTTGACCTCTTGTTGCCCAGGCTGAAGTACAGTACCACGATCTCGGCCTTTTGCAACCTCCCCCTCTCGGGTTCAAGC
>PVKV010031848.1:0-13016 GCA_004027835.1 Alouatta palliata | reverse complement strand
TATTTTTTTGTATTTTTAATAGAGACGGGGTTTCACCATGTTGACCAGGATGGTCTCGATCTCTTGACCTCATGATCCACCCGCCTCGGCCTCCCAAAGTGCTGGGATTACAGGTGTGAGCCACCTCGCCCGGCCGAGTTCTTAATTTAATTCCCATTAAGGGGGAATTAAATTGACTGGATTAATGAAGGTTCACTTGATCCATTTCTTCTCAGAGAGACAACTAAATTCATTTGGGTGCCATATTTGGTAGTGGGATGTGCTAAGGGGGTTTTTGATAGGTCAGTGTAGGTGCATGATTTTCTAGGAAGAACAGTCTGCCTTGGTTGGCTGGACAAGCTGTCTGACAGGATTCTCCTCAGCCTCCCTGCATAAGAACAAAGTATTATACATCCAACTGAACTGGGTAAAATCAGAGGTTAATAGCAGCCTGATGGAAATAGATATCCCATGTTCTTTTGTTTGCAGTCTAGGCTCTATCCACTGCACCACATCACCACAAACTTTTCAGGGTTACAATTGCTCCTATTAGTTAGTGCTTCCTGAGACAGACATGAAATGCAGTCTCCAATTTTAATGATATTCTATTTTTATTGTCTAATAGGCTCCTATAAAAATGATATCCTATTTTTGTTTTCATCAGGAAGTCCCAGGCCCTTCAGATAGATCTATGGGTAATTCTTAGGCCAGGCGTGACGGCTCACACCTGTAATCCCAGCACTTTGAAAGGCCAAGGCAGGTGGATCACCTAAGGTCAGGAATTCGAGAGCAGCCTGGCCAACATGGTGAAACCCCATCTCTACTAAAAATACAAAAATTATCTGAGTGTGATGGCATGTGCCAGTAATCCCAGCTACTCAGGAGGCTGAGGTAAGATAATTACTTGAGCCCAGGAGGTGGAGTTTGCAGTGAGCTGAGATCGCACTACTGCACTTCATCCTGGGTGGCAGAGCGAGACTCTGTCTCAAAAAAAAAAAAAAAAAAAAAAAAAGAACTGTGGGTAATTCTTGGTGTTCCTAGCAGTCCTTGAGGATAGTGATTCTATCAGGGTTTAATTCCTCTCTTGATCAGCAAGAACATTCTGACATTGAAACATATGAATAAGGTATACTTCTTACTGATGGTGGGGGGACCCTCATTACAAAGTTCTCAGGCAGACCTGCCACCTTCTTTACTTCCAGAGGTGCATCAGACTTTGCTGTGTAACTCCCACACAGGTGTCTACCGTGGCTGAGCAAGGTTGGCCTCTTTAGAATGAGATGAGAGCACTAACAATAAAGGGTAATCATACAGAACACGAAGAAGCACAAAAGGTTCTTCATCCTCACATTGGCTTTGCCCAGGATATATGCTGATAAAATCAGATCAGATCAGATCCTGAATACCGTGTGTTAAAGGTATTCACAGATGCTTAGGAGAATGCCATGCAAGAAAGACCTGGCAATACATTTCCTGCCTGCTAAAGTAACTCCTCCTTTTCCCTCTCCAACCTGGCTAAAAATATAACCTAAGTGTCACTAAATTCTAACAAAGTACAAAAAAGCCTAACATTTGTTGAGCAGATTGTGACAGAATATTAATTAGCTAAGTGCTGGGTATGCAAACATCCCCAGTGCTAACTTACCCAGAGGAGGACTAGGAGGGAGGGGGAAAAGAGGGTGTCAGAGAATTAGAGAGCAAGGCCAACTGCCTGTAAGGGAAAGTGCTGGATCCAGGGCTCATGACCTAGTTGACAGGTCAGAATAGTGCAGTTGCCATTTATGTCCGCCTAGTGGCAGCAGTTATAGCCAGAAGCACCTGTACCTCAATTGGTTCAGGCATTGACTATTTACTAAATGTACGCCATGTACCAGGCCTGCTGGCAGCCACCTGGAATGGAACCATTTGGAAGGTTGCATTTGCCAGCAGTGGTCCCTTCTGGGCAGGGACTGATCTAGGTTATTCCAACTCTAAACCCCAAGTTCATGCGATAGAATCTGCTGGAAGCAAGGTGCTAAAGTTTCCAAACGAGCTTTATCATGTTAGGTTCCAGTACATGTTTTATGCCAGGGATCTAAAACTCAAAGGAGTAGAGAAGTTAGCTAAAAGAGGTGAGACAAGTATTCAACTAAGGACCAGTGGTGGCTGATAAGAATAACACTGGGTTGGTGGCAGGCCAGGGAGTAAGCAGGCCTTATGTTCTGTGCCTTTTGAATATAAACCAGCCACTGAAAAGGGCAGTTTGGTTTTAGGATAGATTTGTACATGATCTAGAATTTCTGTGAAAGGAAAAGAACTGTACAGGTCAGCATTTTCTAAGATGTAGTATGCATGCCACTCAGGGCAGTGGAGATAATTTTTGATGAAACACCTTTTATTTTAATAGTTCAGTATTTATTTTAAGATGTCTTTGAAGAACTGTATTATACCACAAATCTATGATTTCACAGGTGATATTTTTGGTTTTCCATTTGTGATAATGATACACGTTTCATTTTATTTAACTTGTATATCACAATTAAGATTTTAATTAACTTGCCCAAGGTCACACAGAACTTGATTTGAATGAATTTTATTTGTTTATTATTTATTTTTTAGAGAGGGTCTTATTCTGCTACCCAAGCTGGAGTACAGTGGTGTGATCATGGCTCACTGCAGCCTTGACCTCCTGGGCTCAAACAGTCTTCCCACCTCAGTCTCCCAAGTAGCTGGAAACACAGGCACACACCACCATGCCTAGCTATTTTTTTTTTTTTTTTTAATTTTTGGTAAGGATTGGGTTTCTCCATGTTGCCCAGGCTAAAATTTCATTTAAAGTACTTTTAGTAAAAATGAGTTTGTTTGAAAAAAAAAAAAAAACTAAGTAATAGCAAAAGAGAATGTCAATACAAGAACATGACAAATATCCCGAAGATGGAGTATAAACAATTGGAAAGTTTGAGAACTACTTCATTAAGCTGGGGGATGAGGTGAATTGACTTGTAGACAAAGGAATTTGGAATGTCAGATAGGTGAAGAAAAAAGTAGAACTTTCAGAGGATCTGGATTCCAGTTCCAAGTGCCACTCAGCCTGTGTGACACTGGCTTCTCTCTGGGTTTCCATTTCCCTATCAACATAGTAACTTTAATGCTCTACTTAGCTTTATTATTTAGTGGTTCTATTTCACTTTTTATTACTGAGATTATAAACAAACATCATAACAGCCAGCACATAAGGTCTGCTTTGTGGCAGGCACTGTGCAGGATGCTTTCCATAAGTCATCATTCTTATTCTCACAACAGCCTTAAAAGGTAGGTATTATTATTATTATTTTGAGACAGGGTCTCACTGTGTCACCCACGCTGGAGTGCAGTGGCACGATCTCGGCTCACTGCAACCTCTGCCTCCTGAATTCAAGCAATTCTCCTTCCTCAGCCTCCCAAGTAGCTGGTACTACAGGCATGTACCACCACACTCAGCTAATTTTTGTATTTTTGGTAGAGACAGGGTTTCAGTATGTTGGTCAGGCTGGTCTTGAACTCCTGACTTCAGGTGACTGACCCACCTTGGCCTCCCAAAATGCTGGGATTACAGGTGTAAGCCATTGCACCTGGCCAAAAGGTAGGTATTATAATGCCTGTTCTACATATGAGAGAGTTGAGTCTGGAAGATTTTAATTAACTTGCCCAAGGTCACACAGAACTTGATTTGAATGAACTTGGATCTGATTCCAGAGCCTATGTTTTTTCCCCTAAGCCTTGCTGTATCCTAGTAGTTGATTCCTATTCACTCTTCAAAACTAAGGTCAAGATCACCTCTTCCAGGAGGGCGTCTTTGATCTCCTCTCTCCATCCTGTTTGGACATCTCTCTCCTCAGTGTTCACCTAATTTTCTAAGTATGTCTTTTGCTGTTGTTGTTGTTGTTATATTTGCCTTTGTGTCTCCAACACCCTGCACAGAATAGGTAGTCAACACATGGCTGCAGAAACAGGGAGAATGTGAAGGAGAGGAAGAAAGGGGACAAAGGAGAAGGAAAGAATTACAAAAGAAAATATATTGCTACCTTATTTTATTAAATACTAAAGAAGTAGAATTGAGAGACAAGAGAGGAAGATGGTTAAGCATATGGCCTCTAGATCCAAGCCACCTACCTTGCTACTTACTAGGACAGCATCTTAGAGCACAGATTTAAAGCCTGTGATTTAGTTGCTTTCTCTACAAAAGAAGGGTATCAATATCACCTTCCTTAAAGACTGTTGCAAAGACTAATGAGTTACTATACATAAAGTGCTTAGAACAGTGCTTGAGATGCAGTAAACAAGTATTTTAAATATTGGCCATTATTATTCTTTCTGTGAAATATATAAAAGTGAATGTAACATTATTACATACATATAACACCTCTTCATTTCCCAACTGATTGACTGATGCCAGGGTCTTTCCAAGGCAGTGTGAATAATGACAATTATACCTATAGGATGAAAAATGTAATAGCCTTGTCTTTACAATCCCATGGTAGCAGCATTAAGCACCCCATCTCTACACTCAGAACATTTAGAAATATTGATATTAAAATTATCACACTGAGCTGAGTGCAGTGGCTCATGCCTGTAAGCCCAGCACTTTGGAAAACTGAGGCAAGAGGATGGCTTGAGGCCAGGAGTTTAAGACCAGCCTGGACAACATAATGAGATGCCATCTCTACAACATTGCTTTAAAAATTAGCTGGGCGTAGTGGCTAGTGCCTGTATTCCTAGCTGTTCAGGATGCTGAGGCGGAAGGATTGCTTGAGCCCAGGAGTTTGAGGCTGCAGTGAGCTATGATTGTGCCATTGCACTTCAGCCTGTGTGACAGAGCAAGACCTTGTCTCTCAAATAAGTAAATATAAAAATTATCACACTGTATTATATTCTAAATCCAGGTTTACTTGTTGTCTACCACCCTCAATTACGCTGTGAGTTCCTTGAAGGAAAAGACTCTCATTTCATTTCTCTTTCTGTCTCCAGTTCTCAGCAAAGGGGTTAGTAAGAAATAAATGCTTAATAAATGTTTGCTGAGTCAATATAGTAGATAAGATGTGTACACATGAACAACAAATAAAAATATTATGTAATATTCACCACAAAAGAGGCTAAAATCAAGCGCAATTATAACTCAGAAAGGAGAGACCACATCTAGGCAGGTGAAGGCAATAGAAAAGAATGGTTAAATCTCTAAACTTTAGAGTCAGACAGCCTTACTTTTGAGCCCAATTCTGCCAGTCATAAGCCTATGTGATCTAGGGATATAGCCTCTTTAAACCATGGTTTTGTTATCAGTGAAATGGGGATAATATTAATTGGAAGAAAATGAAATGAGATCCTGCATATAAAGTTTCAGCTACCCCTTATGAGTTTGCGGAGTGACTAACATCTCATCATATCATTGTCACCTTCGTCATCATCATCATCATCATCAAAGGCTTTGTGATGAAGGCACTCACTATCTGGATGGGCAGACACACAGAAGAAGAATGAACAACCAGAAGTTATGAAGATTGGTACTGTAGGTGTTAGAAAGATTCACGGCCAAACAGGAAAGGCAAGTGGCAGTATTTAATGGAAACACTGCATAGTTCCAGGAAAGTAATGGGAAAGAACATTGGGAAGTTAGATTTAAATGCCAGAATGGGAAATTTAGTCTTTATTCTGAGGCACTACTGAGGCTCTACAGGACTCTAAACTTGGTAGTGACTGGTTCAGAGCCAGTGGTAGGAGGAATATTCTGGATGTTTGTGCAGGATGGACTTGGGAGGGTGAGGGCAGATGACAGCAGATAAGCCACTTAGAGAGCTTTTCCAATGCTTCCAATGAGAAGTTGAGGCCCCTCTCTGGGATGGTGGTATAGGACAGGAAAAGAGGGAATGAGCATGTGGGACAGTGGGAAGAATGAACTGGCAGAACTCTATCCAGCTAAATGTGAGAGACAAAGAGGCAGGTTCAAAGAGAGTTCTGAAGGGTCAGAACTAGATGGCCAGGCAAGGTGCTACTATTCTAACAGAAATAAAGCACAGGGAGCCTAGTTTTAGGGGAGAAGATAAATTTGCTTTTAATTATGCTAAATTTGAGGTGCAGTGGGACATCCAGATAATAAATGATGACCAAGAAACATGTGGAAATGTGATCTTAGAACTCAGACATATTTATTTAGAAGACATCTGCAAAGAGGTAGTAGCTAAAAGTATATAGTTGGAACAGTCTCCGGGTGAGAGTGTTAACTCAAAAGGATCAGGGACTATTGGAAAACACCTCCCACACCTAGGAGAGTGAAAGAGAAGCCCGTGAGCAAGGAGGAGGAGGAGGAAGAGGAGAGAGAGAGAGAGAGAGAGAGAGAACACCACACCATCAGAGAGGCCAAGAGTGGAGCAAGTTTCACGGAGGATAGAAGTACTCAGAGGAATTATGAGCTGCAGAGAGGTCAAAAAGAAAGAACCAAGTATAGAAGGTGGGTTTGGCCATTAGGAAATCATTGATGATTTATGAGAGAAGAGTGTGTGAAAGAAAAAAAAAACTAGATTACAGATGCAAAGCAATGAAATGGTGTGGGGGGAAAAGGAGGTACTGAGAATACATTATTAGTTCAAGAAGTTCAGAAATGAAAGGACAGAGATAAGCTGGCGGCTCAAGGTGGGACCAGCATTGCTCTTCCCCAGATAAATTACCACTCACCAACGTTTATTCAGAGATGCCTATTTGTTTATACTCTAATAGAAGAGAGTATTTGTGCGAGGATTCCAGAGAAGGGACTTTGGAACAAACTAGATTGAAAGGCAGGCTATGGCCATTCTAAATTATAGAACATGTTATCTATATGTATACAGTAGCATCTGTTTTAGCAGACAGAAGTCATTTATCATGCATCAACAGACAGAGAGGGGAACAAGAAACTCTTCTTCCCCACTTAGGAAAACAAAGCTTGGTCCAGTCTTTGAAAAGTATTTAAAAGCTTTGAAAAAGTATGTCAGCAAGGAAGGAAATGCTAAGAAAAGCAAGTATTCATTGTCTTCCCTTCCATGACTTTTCAACCCAAATGCATTTTAGGAAATTGCCCAGGTGCATCACTACAACACTCTAATATCACTGTTAACACTGTCCAGGTTGATGGGACTTATATCTGCAGTGTTTTTCATTTTATAAAGAGCTCTCATGATCTCTTTTATCCTTACAGAATCCCCACAAGATATTACCTTTCTCTGTTTTACAAGGGAAGAAATTAAGTGATTTTCCCTAAATTACCCAGCCAGGAAAATGATAGAGCCCTGTGCTCCTTGTTCTTTTCAGTGTATGCTTTCAAACAGTATGGTCTTCACAGTATGACACTCTGGCTAAGACACGACAAACCAAAGTGTATCAGGACTCATCTCTCTGGGTTTGGAGGCGCTATAATTTTATCAACATAGCCTAAAATGGCATTAGCTTTGGGGGCACTTTTATCTGGTCTTGTTTTTGACTAAATGGTATGCAGTACATGGCCTGAGCTATTTTTTCCTGTGCTCTCTTTTCACCCCTATCTTAAAGGGCCCTAGGGCAGAAGTTTCAGCAATGTGTTTCCTTCCCTCCTACATTTGCCCAGTTCAGTCACGCCTCTGAAATGCGTGACCAAGTTCTCAATACTTACACCTGCTCCAGATGGTCAGGAGGCAGGAACGCAGCTCTCTCCCTCAATACCTAGTTTGTTCTAGTAGGAAGAGGGCCAGGCAAGGGTTGGTAGCTCATGCCTATAGTCTTAGCATTTTGGCAGGCGAAGGTGGGGGGATTGCTTGAGCCCAGGAGTTTGAGACCAGCCTGGGCAATATGGCAAAACTCTATCTCTACAAAAAAATACAAAAATTTAGCCAGGCATGGTGGTGGTGGTGTATGCCTGTAGTCCCAGCTACTTGGGAGGCTGAGGTGGGAGTATCACCTGAACCTGGGGAGGTATAGGCTGCAGTGAACTGTGATTGTGCCACTGCACTCCAATCTAAACAACAGAGACCCCATCAAAAAAAAAAAAAAAAAAAAAAAAAAGGAATTAGAGGGAACTGAATTGGAGCCTAAAGGCCCAAATTCTGGTATAAACTACCAGTGTCATTCTGTGGTCTTAGTTGTATCACTCAATGCAGTCAGCACCAGTTTCTTGATCAGAAAAATGAAGACAATAATAGTTGTGTTATAAGTCTGCTACAAGAACCCGGTGAAAAAGTGTGAAACACTTGCTAGGTTTAATTTTCTGCTATAGCCATCTTGAAATTCTTAACAATTTTTGAAGGAGGAACCTGTGTTTTCATTTTACACTGGGCCCCCCAAAATTACATAGCTGGCTTTACCTGCATGCCCTTGGCCAAGTTACTTCACCTCCATAATCTATAATTAATTGAAATGAATTGAATTGTTAGGAAATCAACTGTTAGGACAATTCTCAATCCTTCCTCTACTTTAGCAAAGTTTGACACCGTTGATTAGTCTCTCTTCCTTGAAACATTCTTTCCTCTTGGCTTCCAGGACACTGTATTTTTCTGGTTTTCCTCTACCTCACTGGCTGCTCCTTTGCTGTTTTCTCCCTACCCTGTTAGCACATCCAAAATGAAACTCCTGATCATCTCCTCCAGGCCTGCTTCTCCCAGTCTTCTTCATCTGTTAATGCTAACTCCATCCTTCCAGTTGTTCACACCAAACCTTTATCTTGATTCTTTACGTCTCACCACATACAATTATAAGTTAATCCAGAATCTGACCATGACTTCACCACTACCATCATCCAAACCTTAATCATCTCTCCTCCGGATCATTACAATATCCTTCTGATTGTTCTTCTTGCTTCCTCTGCCCCTGTCCCACAGAGTAGCCAGAATAATTCTTTAAACATGTAAGTCAGATCATATCACTCCTCTATCCAAAACCATGCCATGACTATCCATCTCACTCAGAGTAGAAACCCTACAAGGAGCTATAATAGGCTTCCTCTCTGATCTCACCTCCTTACCACTCCCCTCCTTGGGCCATTTGCTGGTGCCTCTATACCTGGAATGCCCTCTCAGGTATCAGCATGGCATATCTGGCCCCTCATCTGCTTCAGTTGTGTTCACCTGTCACCCTATCAGTAGAGCCTTCTCTGACCACACTATTTAAAATAGCAGCCATCGTCCTATTTTCCTTATCCTATTATGCCCAGCTCGGGTTTCTCCAAAGCACTGATCAGCATCTGATACATTATATATTTTACTTATTTCCTTACCGTTTATCTCTCCCTATTAAAATGTAGGCTTCATAAAGGCAGGGACTTTGCTGTTCAATTACTGTATCTAGCACATAGAACAGTGCTGGGCATGGAATGAATGACAGTAGAAAGAGCCCTGGCACAGATGGTAGTATTGCTATTATGAAGTCACAACAGCATCAAGCCCTGAGTGAGTAAAGTACTGTTCCAGGCTGCATGTCCATGAAGCAGGGAGAGAGGGCGATTATGGGGACTACATGAGCCAAGCCTCCCACTAGATCATACTGTGGAGACAGAAAAGTGGACCAGGAGTTGAAACTGCTCTCTATGACCTAGAGAGAGGTCTATGTATACGTGCAAATAACTCTAGAACAAAGCAGCATTTGTTAAAAATATGTGGACTTTAATGGCTAACACACATTCTGGAAATTCTAGTTAGAGAATTCTAACTAAATTTTTAACTATAATTTTCTACAGAGAGAAGGGACCATGAACTATGGCTTGTAAACTTACTGTAGGCTATTTCTGTCTCAAATTCCCGCTCTGGCCTGTTTATCATGCCAGAGACACCTTGCCTGACTTCCAATCTAGTTTGCTCCAAAGTATCTCTCCACTGGCCCCCTCCACCCAGTATTACCTTCAATTTACTGTTAACTTGAAACCCCACCCTCTTACAGTCCCTCTACACTCTGTTTCTAGATACAGGGAACATGGGGCAGGGGTGGAATCGACTTAGGTACATTATAACAGGATATAAAGAATCTAAATATTATTTCCTTACAATACAGATGTACATACCTTCTCCTCTATTAGTCTACAGGACACAGAGCTCAGGGACTGCACCATCCACCTCTACAGCCTCACAGCCTTGCTCAGTATGTAGCACAGAGAAGGCATTAAATAAAATTTGCTGCATTGTTGAACTGGGTGTTATAAGCTCTGAGTAGAGATAATTTTATTCAAGAAGTACCTCTGCATCCTCTGAAGGTGTCCTAGAGGGATACTATAATGTTATTTTATTAAACTATCCTAATGTAAAGAAACAACCTAACTAGTAGAATTAAAACATATCAAGTAAAGGGACCAATATTTAAAAAACATTATTTTCTAATTTTTAAAGTTACTTTGAGATCTTTAAACCCCACATCTGAAAATTCAAAATTTTCAAGAGATAACTTACAAAGAATGTCTGCTGTTCCATGCAGGATTCCTTTGAGTAGGGGCTTCCTAAAGTTATCTGGATTTTCAGATACAGAGATTTACTTAAGAAAAAGACCAGGGAACTGAGAGAGGTAAAGCTAAACACTAGAATTTATTAATTAAAAACCAAGTTAAATTTTAATGGCAGATACTTGGGTGTTTGTTGTATTATTCTCGATACGCTTCAGTGTATTTGATAGCTTGTTTCTCTAATATGTTTACATCATACACACATTTTTATATCCAGGAAAGATCAAGCACACAAAATGATAACCCATCTCCTAATCTGTAGGAGATGCTGCTGGCAATAAGTAATAAAATACTGAGTATAGGTAACTCTCTTCTTTGGTTCTCATTTTCTTTGTATATAAAATAGGGAGGGACTACATGATTTGGGGCTTTTCCAGTTCCAATGCCTTAAGACTCCATGGAAGTAGTGGGTGTCGATTCACATTACAAAAGTCTGTCTTTATAAAGAATTCTTTTTTTTTTTGAGACTGAGTTTCGCTCTTGTTACCCAGGCTGGAGTGCAATGGCGCGATCTCAGCTCACTGCAACCTCCGCCTCCTGGGTTCAAGCAATTCTCCTACCTCAGCCTCCCGAGTAGCTGGGACTACAGGCACGTGCCACCATGCCCAGCTAATTTTTTTTATATTTTTAGTAGAGACGGGGTTTCACCATGTTGACGAGGATGGTCTCGATCTCCTGACCTCGTGATCCACCCACCTCGGCCTCCCAAAGTGCTGGGATTACAGGCGTGAGCCACCGCGCCCGGCCAAGAATTCTCTTTAGATTTTCCTTTTCTTTAGTGCATTTAAACTACAACTTAGTTTACCAAAATCTGGTTACTGTATTTTTATTGGTAGCTAACATTTATTGACCAAGTTAAATATTCTAGGCACACATAAAATGCCCCATATGGATTAGTGGACTTAATTATCCCAGTAACTTTATGAGGTAGATACCAATATTGTCCTCATGTTATAAATAGGTAAATTGACTCCAAGGCTATCTAACTTGCCTCAGGTCACTGAATTAGGGAATGCCAACACTGGAATTCAAACTCACTTCAATTCAATCTGAATACGAACACACATATTAACCCTGCGTCTCCCAGACTGGCCTTCTGTATGAGGAGGTGCTCAGGGTTTCTTCCTTAGTTGAACCATAGTAGTCTGTGGCTCCTTGTCTTCCAAAATGGGGTGACTGCTTGGAGACAGGATGTTTCCTTTGATGATCTTAACTTAATTTCTGCGATACAATGTGGTGATATTTTCATGAAGAAATAATTTTTTACCTTCCCCTATATGAGTAACAATGGATTTGACTAGTTATCTTGAGTCACTTGTGAATGATTTGGTGAGCAAAAAAGGGTACAAAATTACTGTGAATTTCTAACTTGGTTCTTCATGTCTATTTCTTATCTAACAGCATACACAGCAAAACTGTACATTATTTTGCAACAGATTAAGGTGAAAAAATCCACATACAGGAAACCATGTAAGACTAATATATATCATACTTTCTAAAAATTTTCACATCATTATTGTCACTTTCACAAGAACTGTATGAATTAGGCAAGACAGAAATTATTTACTCATTTTGCAAATGCAGAAAGAGAGTCATAGAAAAGGGAGGTGACTTGCCCTGGGCCACTGAGCTGGTTGGAGCCTAGACTGTGTTCTATACCAGGCCACCTCCATCTGTAAAAGGAACATCGGATCCAGACACTTCCTGGCAGATAGAACCAAAAGAGTGCTGACTGGAGGCTGTGCCATGCCAGGCTGTGGCCAGAGAGTTTCCCTGTATAAATAGCAACCTATGCTAGAGGTTGCTAGTACCAGCCATTTCCCCTACTCACACCTGTGCAGTGTGATAAAGAAAGCAGAATTAGCCTGAAGTTGTGGTCCAGCCAGATAAAACTTTTGGGCGGGAAGTCAAGTGACAGGCAAGCTTGTGTGTGTGTGTTTTTTTTTTTTTTAAGTGTTAGTTGTTTTTGATATTTTAAAAAAGCGTTTAGACTGCTTGTGGAAGTCAGACCAAAATAGCAGGAAGGTATTACAGCAAGATGGATTTCAGAAAGGACCAATCTTATTTGAAGCACCATCAGACACTTCATCCTCTTCAAGAAGAGAACCATTCTCCAGGTAATGAAAAATACCTTAAGGGCTGGTGGCTGTTGGAAAGAATTTGGGGTATGATAATTTTCTCTTTTCAGTGGATCTGGCCAGGAAAAAAAAAAAAAGAAAGAAATATACTTAAATGAAAGCTAATGAGACTACCCAATACTTTCATTGGGTAGTTCATCCAATAATTTCATTAGATAGTTGTGGTAAACAAGTGGGTTCATACATTTCTATGGTAGCATAAATTTGGTCAAACTTTTGGAAAGAGATCTGGCGGCCGGGCGCGGTGGCTCACGCTTGTAATCCCAGCACTTTGGGAGGCCGAGACGGGTGGATCACGAGGTCAAGAGATCGAGACCATCCTGGTCAACATGGTGAAACCCCGTCTCTACTAAAAATACAAAAATTAGCTGGGCATGGTGGCACGTGCCTGTAGTCCCAGCTACTCGGGAGGCTGGGGCAGGAGAATTGCTTGAACCCAGGAGGCGGAGGTTGCG
>PVKV010031847.1:0-20523 GCA_004027835.1 Alouatta palliata | reverse complement strand
ATGCCCATGACTGTGTGTGTGTGTGTGTGTGTGTGTGTGTGTGTGTGTCTAAGTCTAAGTAAATAATGAAAATAATGAAAAAAATGTTGTGAATTATTAAATAATTTCCTATCAGTAAGTCAGCTAACAAAGTTTGCGTATAGTCAGTGCACAAAAAGGAACACAGTTTATTTCCTCTTTTGCCCAGATTCAAACAGGCTCGAGCGACAACTTGAGGACACGGTGGCGCTTCGCCAAGAGCGTGAAGACTCCACGCAGCGGCTGCGGGGGCTGGAGAAGCAGCACCGTGTGGTCCGGCAGGAGAAGGAGGAGCTGCACAAGGTAGGTGCTCAGTTTTGGGTGAGAAGGCCTTAAGGGACTTAGCAGAGTTTAACAAGTTCAAGTTCATGCAGACGATGGGGGAGCTCTTGGGATTCCTGCCCATGGGCTGTCCCTGCCACATGCAGGACACCAGGACCAAGCCTGACCCCAGGGCCCCTGCACACCTGTCTGCCTGCTGCCCAGCCCTGCGTCGGCTGGCAGAGCTCGGCTCCCAGTGGGAGGTGCCTTCTATCCCCTCGCCCACGGCAGGCATCCACCTCGCCGTCATCATCTCCAGTCCCCACTTCAGACCCACAGCGAAAGCAGCACCCACTGCATTCTGAAGCGAGGAAAGAGGTCCAGAGGGCACGGTGGCCGTGATGGTGCACGCTGTGTCCGAGCCAGGGCCCCCGCTTCTCTCCACCAGGCCTCTGCTCTTAGAAGGGATCCCTTAGTAACGACAGGGAACTGCAGCAGAGACCCTGTGTTAAAATCTGGGTGATTTCCCCCCATAATTCCTTTATAAATTTGAATTTTTAGTAAAATACGGGGAACTTTTATGCTCAGATGCCAGCATGCTGGTAACACAATTCTATGCATGTTTTCTAAAATACATCCATTTATATATGTTATCCTTAAACCTTTAGTTTGTGATCTGTTCTGTAACGTGCCAGATTTCAAATTCACATTGTTTCTTAAGATAATCTGTGTTGTCATCCAGCTGAGTGACTTCTCTTAGAAGTGCACTGCGGTGTGGGGCATGTGGCATCTCATTGCTTGACAGGGTCACAGAACCCCCCAGCAGGCCCAGAGAGGTCTGGGGAGGCCTCCCCTAGCGTGTGAGAGCTGACCTGCCAGCTTGCTTGGGGTCTTGTCACTTCCATCTCAGACCAGCAGACATGACAGTGACCAAACTGCCAGTTGACCAGATTGGCCGGAGGGAGGTCAGGGTCATCAGAGTGGCGAGTGCTAAGACTGGGTCGGCAGCGTGGCGCGTGCTAAGATTAGGTTGTCAGTACGTCTGACCTCATGGTAATTTCCACTTGTGACTCTTCACTCAGAGTGACAGCCAGCATCCTGAGACTGATGTGTGGACATCAGTCTCTAGTGAAGAGCAGGCTGTCCAGTGATTGTTTTTATACAGTTCTTCACTTTGACTTCACGTTCAGCACTTTGTGTATATGTGTTCTTTTCTGATTTTGCTTATGTTTAAGTAACTAGATTGAGTGTCGAAATGCTTCATTCAGCTTTGCAGCTGTGTAGGTGACATCAGGCAGAGGCTGGCATTACGGATTCAGGCGTCCTCCTGTAAGCAGGCTGCCCACGTGGTTGTGCTTTTTTTTTTTTTTCCCCCCAGACGGAGTTTTGCTCTTGTTGCCCAGGCTGGAGTGTGATGGCATGATCTCTGCTCACTGCAGCCTCCGCCTCCCAGTTCAAGCGATTCTCCTGCCTCAGTCTCATGAGTAGCTGAGATTACAGGCACCTGCCACCATGACCAGCTAATTTTTTGTATTTTTAGTAGAGACAGTGTTTCACCATATTGGCCAGGCTGGTCTCTAATTCCTGACCTCAGGTGATCCACCCACCTCGGCCTCTCAAAGTTCTGTCTGGGATTGCAGGTGTGAGCCACTGCGCCCAGCCTTTGGGGCCTTCTTGGTGTGCAGTTGGTACTCAGCAGCTGAGCCCAGGCGGCCTTCCCATTGCCTGTGTGGCTGGAGTGAGACAGAGCACAGATCTTTTTCCAGGCAGGGGATTTCTCAGATCTGTGGCTCTAATCTATAACCAGCATTGGCTGTCGATTTTGACTCTTCATTATAGTGGAAGACTGAACCTCCAGCCTTCTAAGCCTTTGTTAAGCAAACGTAAAACATCTATGATTGTTTTTGTTCAGCAACTTGTTGAAGCCTCAGAGCGGTTGAAATCCCAGGCCAAAGAACTCAGAGATGCCCATCAGCAGCGAAAGCTGGCCCTGCAGGAGTTCTCGGAGCTGAACGAGCGCATGGCCGAGCTCCGCTCCCAGAAGCAGAAGGTGTCCCGGCAGCTGCGGGACAAGGAAGAGGAGATGGAGGTGGCCATGCAGAAGGTGGATGCGATGCGGCAGGAGGTGCGGAGGTCCGAGAAGCTCAGGAAGGAGGTAGCGTTTAGATGGTCCAGGGTGGTACTGACTGGACTTGGTGTGACTTCAATGAAATGTCTGTGAAGTCTTGGGCTGTCTGATGACAGTTACTGTAAAAGGATCAGAAATTTTCTGTGGAGCCCAGTAAGTTGATCGACCAAGCATTTATTTTGGTTTTTGTATTTGTTTTTGTTTGGCATAGAGTTTTGCTCTTGTTGCCCAGGCTGGAGTGCAGTGGCACAATCTCAGCTCACTGCATCATCCACCTCCCAGGTTCACACGATTCTCCTGCCTCAGCCTCCTGAGTAGCTGGGACTACAGGCGCACACCACCATGCCTGTATTTTTTGTTGTTGTTGTTGCATTTTTAGTAGAGATGAGTTTCACTGCGTTAACCAGAATGGTCTTCATCCCCCTATGTCGTGATCCACCTGCCAGGGTGCTGGGATTACAGGCGTGAGCCACTGCGCACAGCCTTTTATTTATTTATTTATTTTGGAGACAGAATCCTGCTCTGCCAGGCTGGAGTGCAATGGCGCAATCTCGGTTCATTGCAGCCTCTGCCTCCTGGGTTCCAGTGATTCTCCTGCCTCAGCCTCCCAAGTAGCTGGGATTCCAGGCATGCGCTACCACACCCAGGTAATTTTTGTATTTTTAGTAGAGACGAGGTTTCACCACGTCGGCCAGGCTGGTCTCAAACTCCTGACTTCAAGTGATCAGCCCGCCTCTGCCTTCCGAAGTGCTGGGATTGCAGGCGTGAGCCGCCGCGCCGGGCCTTGGTCAGCTGAGCGTTTATTTTGTTATTACCATCTCTCAGTATCTACTGGTGAAATTGCATAAGGCTCTTGTGGTGCTGATTTTTTTTAATTCCCTTTTAAGTGAACGGTATTTATGCTGTACTGTGATGTGGCCTGGCTTATGTGAGTGAGACACCTGCAGTCCGCACAGGGAAGGTGGCAGTAGAAAGGCAAATCACGAGCTGGGCGCGGGGCTCACGCCCGGAATCCCGGCATTGTGGGAGGCGCCGAGACGGCTGGGTCATTGAGCTCAGGAGTTTGAGACCAGCCTGAGCAACATGGCAAAACCCCACCTCTACCAAAAACAAACAAACAAAAAATTAGCTGGGTGTGGTGGCGGGCACCTGTAATGCCAGCTACTCGGAAGGCTGAGGTGGGAGAATTACTTGAGCCCAGGAGGTGGAGGCTGCAGTGAGCCAAGATTATACCACTGCATTCCAGCCTGGGCAACAGAGTGAGACCCCTTCTCAAAAAGTGTGTCTATATGAAAGGCAGATCACAGCGGAGCACACTTCTGGCGCTTGCTTAGGTGAGCACTCAGAGCGGAGCACACTTCCGGCGCTTGCTTAGGTGAGCACTTCTGAGTGCCTCGACACTCTTTGACACTCTTGGAATGATTACGACCTCAAAGAGCGTTCTTATGTAGGCTGCAGCTCTCAGCATGCACCATGGCAGAAATTAAAACAGAGAATTTTATTAATACAATGAAAATCCATTTCATGTTAACATAAATAACGTGTTTAATGAAAAGTAACTATTTCTTTAAAAATTTGGCAAGAAGAGTGGCATTTTTTTTACATTTCGTGAGCTTTTCCTTAATATCTGGCTGAGTAGAAGGCACCTGAGTTCTCAAGGCTGTGTCTTCAATCTAGTTTTGCTGTGCTGTTCTGGATAAAGTACATGAAGAAATCCTGGCTCCCACAAGCTAATAGTAAAAGAAGGGCCTTACACCCCCCTGACAATGTCTGTGGACCCCAGGGGTGCTCAGCCCCACTTTGAGAACTGCTGCCCTAGGTATTCTGATTGTTCCGCTGTTAATAGGTGGCATATTTTAACCAGTGCTTAGTTTAGAACTCTTAAGATTTCCGTGGTAAGTCCCATGGATGAGAAGGCCTGACAGCACATGCTCCTGTCCTTTCCAGTTCAGGGCTCTTTGTTATTTAGCCACAGAGGACCTGTTTGTCATCTCCTTAGACAGTCTGTTTTACAACCCAAATATATCTGTAGTTGTGCCTGGGATTTGCCCTCCAGTGGTCTGGGCACAGGCAGAGAGGAAGCGGGCTTCACTCAGGAGCACGTTGTCGAAGCTGGTGCAGGCACGCGGGCTCGCTATTCCGCTTGTTCTTGTGAGTGTTTGAAATGGTCAGTTTAATAAATGAATCCATGTTCTACAGATACCAGAAGTACTTATTTTCACAAATCAGTGAAATTTAAATTTCAAGAAACATATCCTTTCTTGAAATTTAATCTCAAAGTATCAATTTAAGCTAGAATTGAACCTTGTTTTATTGCTAACCAACCATCCCAGTTGAACCCTGAAATGTATTTCTCAAACTTTAATTTGTGGTAAGATTTGATGAAGGACGAACACTCGCAAAGCTTTTTTGAGGTCTTGTTCTTGTAGAGGTCCTCCAAGTGGAGCTCTGACTTGGCGAGGTGAAGCTCGCTTTGTGTTAACAGAAAGTGGGTCTTCCTTTTGCAGTTGGAAGCTCAGCTTGATGATGCCGTTGCCGAGGCCTCCAAGGAGCGCAAGCTTCGTGAGCACAGCGAGAACTTCTCCAAGCAAATGGAAAGCGAGCTGGAGGCCCTCAAGGTAGTGCTGGGCAGGGGTCTCCGCCCTCAGCTGAGAGGGACGCTCATCTTTGCTGATGCCATCACGTGGAAGTCACCTTGTGTGATGTGTGGTCCGAGCTGCATGTCACCCAAGGCTGCTCAGACGAGACCCACAGGCGGAGAGGGGGCATGGCCCCTGCCTTCCCGACTGCTTTTATTTTTAAAGGCCAAGTTTATTTTTTTCCTTTGTTACATGAAAGTTTCAGGCAGCTCACGGTAAGTCCTAGAAAACCGATATCTAATCGGCGCATTTCCTGCTCCAGCCCAGTCAATTCATGACCTTCTTCGCATCGTGGTATTCTAAATTCCATGCAGTTGAATTTTGGAAAAGCTTCTTACAGCCCATGACCTGCTGCTGACTGGGGAAGAGACAGGCTGGCCATCAGTCAGGACCCACTGGTGGGGCTGGAGGGCGGCAGGGAGGCCGTGGAGGGCGGGAGAGGGGAAAGCCACAGCGGCCAAGTGGGCAGGGGGCTCGGGGGGGTCTCCTTGGCAGCATAGCGTGGCTTGGGTCTCCTCATGTGTGAGGTGCATGTGATGGGTCTGTCCACTCCCTTTACCTTGGTGATCTGCAGCTCATCCTCTGGCCCATGGGCCTGAGATGCTATTCCTCTCTGGCAGTGTGGCTTGGCTGGATATTGCATGTGGTGCCTGAGGCTCTCTGCCCCTTTCTGAGCCCTCGAGTCTCCTCTCCTGTGGCACAGCAGGCGGAGTGAGCTTGGCAGACCAAAGTTGGAGCACATTCCTGCGGCCAGGGCATCAATGGCTCCGCAGCTGTCCAGCGGCCGCCTTCCTGCCCGCTGCAGCCCTGCAGTGCCTCTCCCCCAACTCCCTGCCCCCCACTCCAGACACACTGGCCTCTCTGCATGCTGCGAGCACAGCCAGCATGTCCCACCTCACTCAACAGGCCAGTGCCTCGCAGATGCCGCCCTGGCCATCTGGGCACCCCCTCTGCTCCCTATATCCCAGCCGGGGTGTGCACCTGCTCCACCCCTTTACTGGTTTGTTGTCAGTCCCCACCAACCCCGTGAGAGCAGAGACCTCAGTGTCACCCCAGTCACAAGAAGGGGACCAAGCCCAGAGTCAGCCCTCAGAAAGATGCTGCAGGCATGATGAACAGAGTATGGGGCAGGGCTTCGGGGGTCCCAGGCAGACCTGGGCACATCTCTCTGCAAGACTGTCTCCTGCTGTGACCCCCTAGAATCTGGATCACGTTAACCAGCTTAGCTCTGCCATCCGTGTAGTCCAGGCACACAGATGTCCTTGGGAAGGTGTCTGCACTTGCTGGGGATGAACTGACAGTGTGTCCCTGGAGGACACAGAGATTCGTCAGCTTATTTTAACCTTTATCTTCAGATGAAGCAAGGCAGCCGGGGACCAGGTGCCACTTCAGAGCACCAGCAAGAGATTTCCAAAATAAAATCCGAGCTGGAGAAGAAAGTTTTATTTTATGAAGAGGAATTGGTCAGACGTGAGGCCTCCCATGTGCTAGAAGTGAAAAATGTGAAGAAGGAGGTGCATGATTCAGAAAGCCACCAGCTGGCCCTGCAGAAAGAAATCTTGATGCTAAAAGATAAGTTAGAAAAGTCAAAACGAGAACGGTAGGTTTTCTTAAGCCCCTCAGTGCAGAAAATGAAAGCTGATGCCCACGCCGTAGAGATGAATATTAGTGAAGTTAACGAGGTTTTAACACTGCTTCCCGCTCACCTTGGCAGGCATAATGAGATGGAGGAGGCGGTGGGCACGATAAAAGACAAATACGAGCGCGAACGAGCGATACTGCTTGATGAGAACAAGAAGGTGACCGCGGAAAATGAGAAGGTAACCCACAGTACCTGAGTTAGCACTTCGTATGGAAGTTGTAATTAAAAAAAACTTTTATTACCAATTTATGTGGGTACATAGTAGGTATATATGTCTATGGGGAAATATAATGTCTTCATTCCTGAGCCTTGGAAGTTTGGTGTCTTTTTACAGTGCAGTCACGTGCCATATAACAACGTGTCTGTCAGTGACAGACCGTGTATACCACAGGGGTCCCATGCAGTCATAATAATGTACTTTGCCTCTACCTCTTCTGTGTTTAGATACACAGATACTTAGCATTGTGTGATAGCCACTGGCAATGTCTCACACGGCAACATGGCGTGCAGGCTTGCGGCCGGGAGGTGACGGGCTGCGCCATAGGCCTGGTGTGCGGCGGCCACGCCGTCCAGACTGGCATGAGCACATTCACGCTGCGTGCACAAGGACACGTTTTTGAGGCCGGGTTCTTGCTGTTTCACCGCACGTGACTGTTTTAATTTTTGAATGAAATAATATGTTTGGTCTCTTAAGTAGGATGTTTATATTTAGCGAAAAGGTGCCAATTACCTGAAATCACTAGCTCCATCAGTTTAGGTTTAGATTTGAATTGAAATGTGGCTTAAGCGAGCTACAATGAAAAAATGTGTATCATGAACTTAGTTTGGAAAAATCTCATGACGATTAAAGAAAACTTTCAAAGTCTTTAAAAGAACTTCAGTGTTAATGCCAGCACACTTAAAGGATGCCTGATTAACAAGTTCTGTGGTGAAATTGTTCCATTTCAGCTCTGTTCCTTTGTGGATAAACTCACAGCTCAAAATAGACAGCTGGAGGATGAGCTGCAGGATCTGGCAGCCAAGAAGGAGTCGGTGGCCCACTGGGAAGCTCAGATTGCGGAAATCATTCAGTGGTACGTGTGTGGCCCCGTCCACAGCCGTGAGGCTGCTCCCTGCTCAGTCCGCAAGGCCTACCCCGCCTCTGCTGCCTGATCCTGTGCTCCATGCCAGGCCATGCCCCTCAGCCTGGGGTGCAGGTCTCACTTCTGTTCCCCAGAACTTCTCATGTCTGGGGCAGTGGTTCTGTTGGACTAAGGTAGAAACACGCCCCCACCAACCCACTGAAGGACTTGGGGCAAGCCGTTCACACCCCTCATTCTCAGAGATGTGGGAAGCACAGCCCTCCCGAAGCGGCTGCACCAGCACCAGGGAGACTGGGGGCGAGCTGGGAACTGGCCCTCCGCTCCTAAGGGGTGAAGCTGTAATTTAAAAAAAAATTTTATTTTTATTTTTTGTGGGGGTCTTGGAAGTTGGGTGTCTTTGTAAACTGTAGTCGTGTGCCATGTAATGATGCTTCTATCAATGAGAGACCACATATGTAGCAGGGGTACAGTGAGGGCACTTTGGCTCACATGACACTGTGTCACTGTGTCCTGTGGAAGGGGGAACGTCCCCTTCTTGTTTGGTGTCTCACTAATGGCCATGCTTCATGAGACAGAACATCTGTTTCCTCCTCCAGGGTCAGCGACGAGAAAGATGCCCGGGGTTACCTTCAAGCTCTTGCTTCCAAGATGACCGAAGAGCTCGAGGCTTTGAGGAGTTCTAGTCTGGGGTCAAGAACACTGGTCGGTTTTGTGTGATGCCTGCATTTCACTTACCGAATAATCCATTAATGCTTTTATTTTAAGGATGAATGTGACATTTAAGTACTGTTTAGGGAATTAAGGGATGCAAGAGACCTCTATGCAACCAGTTCTCCAATTTAAGGAGCACCAGTGTTTGCCAGCTGTCAGATCATCATAGCTTCTCCTCTCGATGGTATTCATTCATTTAGCAGATTCTGAGTACTGAGCTCTGTGGTGTCATTTCAAATGAAGACTGGATTCTGCCCTCAGAGAACAGCTTTGATTTATTAATTTTATTGGTTCATTTCGTGATCTGTGTATTTTCTTTTTTTTCCCCCCAAGACAGAGTCTCGCTCTGTCACCCAGGCGGGAGTGCAGGGGTGTGATCTCGGTTCACTGCAGCCTCTGCCTCCCGGGTTCAAGTGATTCCCCCGCCTCAGCCTCCCGAGTTGCTGCGATCACAGACATGCGCCATCATGCCCAGCTAATTTTTATATTTTAGTAGAGACAGAGTTTTGCTTTGTTGGCCAGGCTGGTCTCAAACTCCTGACCTCAGGTGATTTGCGTGCCTCAGCCTCCCAAAGTACTGGGATTACAGGTGTGAGCCACGATGCCCAGCCTTCCTCTGTCCGTTTTCTTCTCTTTACTGTTACAGATGAAAAATGAGGAATTCTCAGTTGTATTCAATGAAAGTTTGTTTGTTATATAGAAAAATCAAGATGGCATCTCTAGACTTCTTTCATACCTCTTGAAAGTTGATGTCCTACAGTGGGCAACTTAAGAAGAAAACAGGGTGACGTCAGTGGACTGGCTTATTCCACTGTTGCTTCATCCTGTCATTTTAGTCTTTTTGTTTTTTAGTCACAGGAATGCGAAATGACATAATTCCCAGGACTGTGAAATAGCAAAATGTTTCAAGTTATGAGGAAAAGATAACCAAATCCTATAATGCACCTTAGGTTTGTAAAAGGGTCCAGGGCCCAGTGGACCCATGTAGAAATTGCACTATAGAGGCCAGGCATGGTGGTTCATGTCTGTAATCCCAGCACTTTGGGGGCCAAGGCAGGCAGATCACAACGTCAGGAGTTCAAGATTAGCCTGGCCAACATGGTGAAACCACATCTCTACTAAAAATACAATTAGCCAGGCGTGGCGGCACACACCTGTAATGCCAGCTACTTGGGAGGCCGAGGTAGGAGAATTGCTTGAACCCAGGAGGCAGAGGTTGCAGTGAGCCGAAATCACGCCATTGTACTCCAGCCTGGACAACAAGAGAGAAACTCTGTCTCAAAAAAAAAAGAAACAGAAACAGAAATTGCACTACAAAATCAGTTTTATTCTTCTAAAAAATAAAGTAAATGTTATTTCCTCAAAGATTTTTAAGGAAGAGTAAAAGTCATAAAATACCAAAACTAAAACTGGTTCTGAGGCACCTCGACAATTTAAAGTTAATAGCTAAATTAAACAGTAATGGCTTCAGATTAGACAAAGATGACTTACTCACTAACATTAATTTAACACGTAGATAACCACAAATGCATTTTTAACGCCGTAACCGTGTCTTCAGGATCCGCTGTGGAAGGTGCGCCGCAGCCAGAAGCTGGACATGTCCGCAAGGCTGGAGCTGCAGTCGGCCCTGGAGGCGGAGATCCGGGCCAAGCAGCTTGTCCAGGAGGAGCTGAGGAAGGTCAAGGACGCCAACCTCACCTTGGAAAGGTACTTGGTGCTGGGGTCTGACTGTGAGTAAGCGTGGGGTCTGTGTGGCCCTGGGCCAGCCTAGCCTCTCGGGCTCTGACGCACCTCGCCTGGAAAATCGGGGCTGCGGTGCTTGCTGGAGCCTTGGGAGGCAGCGATTCAGGTTCCCCTGCAGGAGCCTGAAGAGTGGGCTGTTCTGCTCTGAGCAGGGTGCACGGTGCAGTGCAGGCAGTGTTTTCACAGCAGCGGGTGCGTGTGCCCCCACGCTAGATAGTGAGACTCACACTGTCTTGAAGGAGCCTCTCTCACTACCTGGTCACCTCAGTGCCTCTCCATTCACTAACTCAGGCTTGTTCCTTTTAAGCTAACGTGAATGTTTTAAAACAGAGGCTGAAGATGACATTCTCACTTGAAATTTTTCCCTAACTCCAAGCAGTAACGAGAGTGCCATTTTCACACAGCAGTAAATTCAGTCAGTATTCACTGAGAGTCTACTCTTGCAGGTCCTGTTTTACATGTTAAGGATACTATAATGAATGTCAGTTTCCTGAAAACCAGGCCAGCTCTGCTGTGCCAGGAAGCGGGTGAGGACCTGGGAGGGACAGTGTCTCTAACAGAATCACCAAGTCCCAAATCCTATCAGTTTGGGGCTAACAAAATTAATAGTAATAGGTATCAGTTAGCTGGACTTTCTTTGTACCAGGAACTGCTATAAGACTGTTCTGTTAAATCCTGTGACCCTCCCACAGCCGAGTAGGGTAGGCACTCTCCTTACTGCATTCACACACAACAAGACCCAGGTGCAGGTGCATGGAGGCAAGGTGATTTGCCCACTAATGAGTGGAATGGCCCCCACAAACTGCATCCCTCCTGGCGAGGAGTTCCCCGTGACAGCCTGACTTTCTCTGGCCCCCCACAAAGTCTCTGGGTTGCAAGGCTGCCTGCGTGGTGGTGCAGGTGCTGTTTGGGGCAGCCACCATCTTGCCAGTTATGGGAAAGACATTGACGGGGCTGACAGCTGAGCTGCCTGGGCCCTGTGTCCTTGGAGAACAGAGGACTCACATGGAAAGGAGATGAGGAAGGTCAGAACTCCATTAGGCTTTCGTGAGGCATGCCTTCCTAAGCCATGACTTTAAGTCCCTGTTTGAATGTTTAAATATTTGAAATATTCATACTGTCTGTAGTGTTTGCAATAGAAAGACCTAGCATGAGCTGCCGTGTTCTGGAAAGTCCCTGGTGTTGGGGAGAAACCCCGGCCCCCTTGTCCTGACCTGCCCCAGACCAGCTCATAGACAGCCTCTTCTCAGTGCACTTAAAGCCGTTCATTTTTTTATTTTAGTAAACTAAAGGATTCCGAAGCCAAAAACAGAGATTTATTAGAAGAAATGGAAATTCTGAAGAAAAAGATGGAAGAAAAATTCAGAGCAGATACTGGTAAATTAATGTCATGTGGTTCTGCATTATTTGAATATAAGTGTTTTTCAAATGAATGGTTTTATTTTCTTTTTGATTCAATAGTTATTTTAGTTACATAAAACACAGGATTCCAAAGTCAACATTTTCAAACAGCATCTTCCAAGATACTTTCCACAAAGGCAGCCATTGTTTTTGGTTTACCCTTCCTTTTTTTTTTTTTGAGACAGAAACTCACTCTGTCACCCAGGCCAGAGCACAGTAGCACGATCTCGGCTCACTGCAACCACTGCATCCCAAGTTCAAGCAATTCTCCCGTGTCAGCCTCCTGAGTAACTGGGATTACAGGTGCCCAGCACCACCATGCCTGGCTAATTTTTCTGCTTTTAGTAGACACGGGGTTTTGCCATGTTGACCAGGCTGGTCTGCAACACCTGATCTCAGGCCATCCACCCGCCTCGGCCTCCCAAAGTGCTGGGATTACAGGTGTGAGCCACCGTGCCTGGCCTATCCTTGAAAGCATATGGCAAATACACACACATCTAAGCACACATTTCTGTCCTCTGATGACACAAAAGGCATCATTCTGTGCTGGGGAGGCCACCCCAGCCCCCTTTTGAAGCTGCACTGTGCACTGCCTTGGGCTGGCCAGCCCCTGGGATGGGTTATTCCGTGGCATTTGCTGCCATAGAAGGTGCTGCCAGGAGTGACTGTATGGATGGAACATTTCCATTTTTGTCAGTATATTTCGGGGTAGAGTTCTAGAAGTGGGATTGCCAGGGCAGAGGGCAAACATGCCTGTACACTTGTGCTCAGCACTGACGGACAGGTCTCCAGAGGCTGTGCACTGACACTCCTCCCACCTGAATGAGGGATTCCTGCCCTACAGCTGACCCACAAAGGATGAGTTCAGACTTGGGATTTTTGCTGCTCTGAACAAGTGAGAAGTGGCATCTCCGGATAGGTTTAACTTGCGTATTTCTCATAAGCAAGATGGCGCATCTTTTTATATGTTTGAGGGACTTTTTCTATTTTGTGAAGTATATATTTTTGTTGTTTGCCCATTTTAAAAAATTCAGGTTGTTAGTCTTGCTAATTTCTAAAGCCTTTTGCATTTTGGGGGTTAGTACCTTTTGTTTGTGATGTAAGCTGCAGATATCCTAGTTTCTCTTTGCCTTTGCTTATTCATTTATTTTTTTGCCAAATAAAAGTGGTTTTGCCATCTCTACTAAAAATACAAAAATTAGCTGAACTTAGTGGTGCATGCCTGTAGCCTCAGCTACTTTGGAAGCTAAGGCAGGAGAATTGTTGCTTGAATCTTGGAGGTGGAGCCAAGATCTCAGCACTGCACTGCAGCCTGGGTGACAGAGCCAGATTCCGAGATTCCATCTCTCAAAAAAAAAAAAAAAAAGGTTTTTCAAATTTTTTTGTATGTCACGTTCTCAGTCTTTCTCATTTTTAGAGTCATGAATAGGAGAAAATACACCTGACTCCCAGTTCTTGGAAGAATTCCCCGTGCTTTCTTCTCATGCTTGTGTGGTTTCATTCTTGATTCATTGATTCAGGATCTCGCTCTGTTGCCCAGGCTGGAGTGCGGTGGCATGATCAGGGCTCACTGCAGCCTCAACCTTCTGGGCTCCTGTGATCCTCTCACCTCAGCCTCCTGAGTAGCTGTAGCTGTGACTACAGGCATGTGCCACCACACCCGGCTCTTTTTTTTTTTTTTTTTTTTTTTGAGATGGGGTTTCGCCATGTTTCCCAGGCTGGTCTTGAACTCCTCCTGGACTCAAGCAATCTGCCCACCTTGCTTCCCAAAGTGCTAGGATTACAGGCATGAGCCACCGTGCCTGGCCTCAATTTTTTAATTAGAATACTAATCCGTTTGAAATTTGCTCTGACAGTTTGAGGAATATATCCAGTGTTATCTTTTGCCAGTTGCAAGCTACTCGTCCGGTACCAGTTACGAAGCTATTTTATGTACGACTGTCGTTATGTACAGAATCGCCATGCGCACTTGGGTCTATTTCTGGATTTTTACCCTGTTCCATTGTTCATGGGCAAGAACCACTTGATTCTTGTTTTTGTTTTGTATGTAGGGTTTTTTGGTTTTGTTTTTTTGTGACAGGGTCTCACTCTGTCACCCAGGCTGGAGTGCAGTGGCACATGCATCCTCAGTCTCCCCAGCTCCACAGGCACATGCCCCCATGCCCAGCTAATTTTATTTATTTATTTTTTGTGGCAGTGAGGTCTCTCTGTGTTGCCTAGGCTGGTCTCAAACTTATGGCCTCAAGCAGACCTCCCTCCTTGGCCCCTCAAGGCGCTGGGATGACAGGTGTGAGCCACTGCCCCAGGCCATGATTCTTATCATAGAGGCCTTACTGAATCTGCTTTAATACCTGGTGGTAGATCTCCTCCACCCACCCCCAGCCCACCCACCCCTTTAGTTTTGGTGTGGGAGGGGTGTGGGTTTGGGGGTGTGGGTGTAGGGAGGTATGTGTGTGTGTATGTGTGTGTGTGTGACGGAGTCTAGCTCTGTCACCCAGGCTGGAGTGCAGTGGTGCTATCTCGGCTCACTGCAACCTCCGCCTCCTGGATTCAAGAGATTCTCCTGCCTCAGCCTCCCAAGTAGCTAGGATTATAGGCACCCACCACCATGCACGGCTAATTTTTGTGTTTTTAGCAGAGATGGGGTTTCAGATGTTGGCCAGGCTGGTCTTTAACTCCTGACCTCAAGTGATCCACCCGCCTCAGCCTGCCAAACTTCTGGGATTATAGGCGTGAGCCACCATACCTTGGTTACATTTTCAAGTGAACTTTTTGATTCTTGTTCAGCTTTGGGGGAAAGCCTGGTGGTTTTTTAAATTGAGATCATGTTAGATGTATCAGTTACTTAAGGAGAATTGACATCCTGAAGACGGTGAGTCTTTCTGTCTGAAAAACTCATGTAGACTTTAGTTTTTTACCCTATTCTTTGTTTCTTCTTACAGGGCTCAAACTTCCAGATTTTCAGGATTCCATTTTTGAGTATTTCAACACCGCTCCTCTTGCACATGACCTGACATTTAGAGTAAGTCATTGTTTTTTTTTTAAGTGACAGATGAGTTTATAATAAGTTAGAAATAGTGTAATATGATTTCACTACTCACGGGGCCACAAACACACCAGTGAATATACATTCAGTGTGTACCTCAGAATTGTGGTAACTACGTAATTGACCCACATGTAAGCCACCCACATTCAATGCATAAGGTGGGAGGCATTCAAGGTATTTGAGTTGTTCCCAGAAAAGCTTTCTCAACTCAAATTAAGTAGAAATTAGATTAAGAAACTGCTCAGCATCTTCAGGGAGAAATCTACACTGGCCTCAGCTGTGTAGTGAGTATTTCAAGTAAATATTATTACAAATTCTTACACTAGGCTGGGTGTGGTGGCTCATGCCTGTAATCCCAGCCGAAGTGGGAGGCCGAAGTGGGAGGATCACTTGAGCCCAGGAGTTCAAGACCAGCCTGGGCAACATAGTGAGACCCCCATCTCTTTTAAAAAAAAATTTTTTTTAATTCCCACACTAGAGTGAATAAAAATACATTAGTTGTGTTACCATCTGTGTAGCTATAGAGTTTGGTGTCGGAGATTGATGGGAAAGGTGGTTGATGGAAACAGTCTGGCACCAGGTGCCTCGCTGAGACCCTGGCAAGGAAGCCAACCCCCTCAGGTAGCCAGAGCCACTGGCCATCTACTCAGGAAGCAGCTGTCGAGCGAGGAGCGGACCCTGCTGCCTCCCTCGTGAGCTGCAGGTTCTTGGTGGCATTCCACGGAGGCAGGGCAGCCTTTCCTCCTCTCCTTAACCTGTAGGGATGCACCCTTGGCAGCAGCATGCGAAGCTCCCTGGAGCAGGAGAGCAGACCTGACTAATGCCACTCCTGATGGGGTGTGGGGTGGGGAGGTGGTTCTCACCCTTGATTTAGAAAACTCCAACCCGGCAGGCGAGTGTGAAGAATGGGCTGCAGGCGTACGTGTCCCTCCCCTGGGGTTTTGCTGCATTTGCTTTCTGTCTTTCAACATAGAGACTCTTTTCCTCGGAAGTATTTGAAAGTGACTTGCAGGCATCGGTGACCCCAGCATACTTCAGTTATTTCCTAAGATAGGGGCGTTCTCCCACATAACCACAGTCACTGTCATCAGACATTCTGCACTGATGCCATGGGACAGCCCATATCCAGATGTCCCTTGTCCTGGGAATGTCCTTTCCTGCTGGCTTTTCCTCCTAGTTCTGGATGCACCTGGTGATCACGAATTGCATTTAGTCTTTTTTTTTTTCCTTTAATCTGGAACAGTTCCCTCATCTGTCCCCTCTTTTATGACAGTGATATTTTAGTGGTAACAGGCCAGTTGTCCTCCACAATGTCCACTCTGGGTTTGTCTGATGTTTCATCTTGATCAGATGTGGGTTGAACCTTTTGGCACAGACTCTCTGCAGGAGTAGCTGTGCCCTTCTCTCAAAGAGAGGCCGGCCTGCCCAGGGAGGATGATGCTGAATCAGATCTTTGGGTTGAGGTGGGGTTGGCTAGGGTCGCTGCCCGTTTGAGTAGGGGGCAGTCAGCAGGTGCCCATGTGGCGTCTGTCTGTAGCAGCCTTCCCTGGGGTGGGCTCTTAGCATCCTGGCCTGTGTCAGTCATTACAGTACCCAGGCAGGCTTGCATTGCTCACAGCAGTTCTGGACACACACCTGTTGACCTTCACCTGTCAGAATGTTTGTTTGTTTTATCAAATTGGCAATGCTTGTCTTTTCCCTGAAATCCTCAGTTTTGAAGAAGCAAATCTATTTAACTGGTAAGTGCCCACTGGGTCTTTGATAAGCCTGTTTCTACACGAGTCATTGCCTCTCCCCGTTGCTGCGGGGAGGCATGAGGGATCCAGAGAACCAGAGGCCGGGGAAGCAGCAGCTTTCTGTAACATTAACAGCGTAGAGTGCCCAGGAGAAAGTGAGTTTACAGCCAGTACTGTCTGTGAGTGAGTGAGTCACAGCTGTGGACAGCAGGCAGCAGAGATGGAGACAGAGGTGACATCTCTCTGCCTCATTCTCTACAGCCAGCATGCCTGCCCTTGCTAATCCCTCCTTTTTTTTTTTTTTTTGATACATAGTCTTACTCTGTCGCCCAGGCTGGAGTGCAGTGGTGCAATTTCAGCTTACCACAACCTCTACCTCCCGGGTTCAAGTGATTCTTGTGCCTCAGCCTCCCAAGTAGCTATAGCTGGGACTACAGGCATGTGCCACCATGCCTGGCTAATTTTTTTTTTTTTTTAGTACAGAGGGAGTTTCTCCATGTTAGCCAGGCTGTTCTCAAACTCCTGACTTCAAGTGATCCACCCACTTTGGCCTCTCAAAGTGCTGGGATTGTAGGTGTGGATACCATGCCTGGCCCATAGTTTATTTTTAAATTTGATGTAAGCACACATAACATAAAACTTACCATCCTAACCATTTTTTAGAGTCAGGGTTTCCCTCTGCTGCCCAGGCTAGAGTGCAGTGGTGCCATGATAGCTCACTGGAACCTCAAACACCTGGGCTCAAGCGATTCTCCTGCCTCAGCCTCCTGAGTAGCCAACACTGCAGGTACTTGCTACCACATTCAGTTACTTTTTAAATTTTTTGTAGAGATGTGGTCTTGCTGTGTTGCCCAAACTGGTCTCGAACTCCTGACCTCAGGTGATCTGCCACCTCAGCCTCCCAAAGTCCTGGGATTACAGGCATGAGCCACCGCCGCTGTCCGCTAATCCGTCTTTAATGCCTCTGTGATTTAACTGGGAAGCCATTTATTGTTCAGTAGAAAAAGCCCTTCATCATGGTCTGAGTCTGTTAGGAAGAGCTTCCAGACGCTTTTGAAAATTGTCTTTTGAGAAGCTTCTTGTCCCACTCTGCCTGCTTGAAACATATTGCTTATTACTAGAAATGGTCTGCCACCAAGAATAAGTTGATGTATCTTCATGCCAGCGTTCACGGGTGGGAAGTGGGTTTATTCCTCCTGTCTGCTTCCACCTCGTCTGCGTCTCCCCTGCTAGCCTTTTGGGAAGAAGTAAGTGGCTGCCAGCGCTGGCTTCCCGTGGCTGTCACCCTTTAGTGGACAGCCTCCTCAATGCTCCTGTCCCTTCATCCGCAGCCCTCTGATTAATTAACCGACTAAATGAAATGAGTGGGGCTTTTCCATGGCTCCAATTACTTAATATTATTTTTCTCCTCATTTATCTAAAGATGGAACTGTAACTCACTTAACATACCTTATTTATGGGGCAGATTTGCTTACATTTTTTAGCTTTGATAATCAGCCAGTTGAGCTAGCCTTCCCTTGTGAATTGGCAGTACACAGTCTGTGTGTTTTGTGTGTGTGCTACCGTCCCATCTGAATTTGGCTCCTTCCTCCGTGGCCTGATTAATTGCAACTGTTGGAAAATGTTTATCTGATTTGGTTCATTGGGATTCTGATGTGGAACACAAAATACAGCTGTAAACTGCTCTTTTAGGGACCTACCCAGCCATGTCTGTGTCCTAGGACACTGTCTCTTGGCGCTAACACTTACTGCTAAGCATACCTACATGTGCGTCTGTGTAAACAGCAGTGGCCTTTGATGATAAACTGTTAGTTTCAGGAATACTCGTTAAAATAGAGTTGTTTTTAAGTGGATTTAGAGTGTAGCTTCAGCTTCAAATAAATCACTGTAAAATTCGAACTCTTAATTTGTTTAAAAAAATTGCTTCCCTGTGTCATAACATTTTCAGGGAAATTGTTGCTTCTGCTTATGAGCCCACTGGCCTCCATTGATACTAGAATTTCTTCTTGATCCTTGAAATGAGATTAAGAAGCATTAGTTAGCTAATTGATGCCTTTTTTTTTTTTTTTTTTTTCCTTGAGATAGAGTCTTGCGTTGTTGCCCAGGCTGTAGTGCAATGGCTTGGCTCACTGCAACCTCTGCCTCCAGGGTAGCTGGGATCATGGATGTGTGCTACCATGCCCGGCTAATTTTTATATTTTTAGTAGAGATGGGATTTCACCATGTTGGCCAGGCTAGTCTCAAACTCCTGACCTCGGGTGATCCGCCTGCTTCAGCCCCCGCCAAAGTGCCGGGATTACCGGCGTGACCACCATGCCCGTCCTGGCTAATTGATCTTAAGACGGCTAGGTTTAGATGACGTTGCTTATGAATAAAGGTCAGGAAGGATCTGCGTTTCCAGGTCTTGCCCTTTCAGTGGCCCGAGCGAGGAGGCTGCGGGAGGGGTACGCTCAGGGCTGTGCATTAGACGTGTCTCTAGGCAAATTCTCACCATGAGGGGTGACTGACTTGTCAGACTACCTGCCCAGGTGGTCTTCACTCCGCCGAGGATGCCAAGGGCAGGGGTCCTCAGGGCAGGCCGGGCAGCTGAGGGGGGGAGCAGGGGTCCGTGAGGAGACCCAAGGGGTGGGAAGTAAGAACCGCTGGGACCTCTGGGTCAGGCAGAATGGGCTTTGATTTGTAAAGAACTTGTAAGTAGAGTCTGGATCCTGTAGAGTATATCCTTTCACCCCACTCTTTCTTTCTTGGTTCTCACAGACCAGCTCAGCTAGTGAACAAGAAACACAAGCTCCAAAGCCAGAAGCATCCCCGTTGATGTCTGCGGCTACATCAGAGCAGCAGGAGGTGAGCCAGCCTTGCCCTGGTGATGCTCCCACCTGGGGTCTGCTCACCTGGGGTCTGCGTAACAGCTTGCAGCGAGGGCTTCTGCCCAGGTGCTCAAGCCCACCTTTCATTTTGAGAATGCACTGTCATCCCTCTCCTAGACAAGGGAGGCTTTGGCATCAGATGTTTCAACGCTGTAGCAAAATAAAAATGCAGAACTATTCACTGGTAACACATTCTTAAGAGAAGTGCACCCCGTGGGGCAGGTGTCTCAGCCAAGCTGAGCTGGGCCGACACTCACCTGTCCTGCTTGTCTCCCAGGACATGGCTCGGCCCCCGCAGAGGCCATCCGCTGTGCCGTTGCCCACCACGCAGGCCCTGGCTCTGGCTGGACCGAAGGTAGGGGCCTTGCTTTCACCTGGGACGCCTTCTTAGTTACTTTATTCTCAGTTATTTAGAAAATACCTTTTGTGTCAGTTAAACGGACTTAGTCATTTTTGCCTACACACAGTAGCGACCCTCATGTCCTGTAGGAAATGTGTTGAGAATGCTGTGTAGTTCAGGAAGCCGTAGGAGCCCATGTTTTCACGATACCAGTGCTACACAAATGTATTCTAACTGGAAGTGTTCAGCATTCAGTCTCCCCTCTCTCCTTCTCTGTTTCCCCAGGCCGCGTTCTCTCCACTCGTAGGGAGCTTACTCCTCCACAGTGATTTTCATTTGTCTGCCTGCACTTAGGGCACCTTACAAAACCATGTGGCTGGTGGGTAGAAACGACTTGCAGCATAAAGGGCCCTGCAGTGCACGTGTGGTTCTGAGCCTCATTCTTTGCACAAGCACATCCTGGATAGCTGGCACAGCAGCCCCACAGGGCCCTGCTCCCCTGTCCTGATCCCACAGGGTCCTGCTCCACTGTCTTGACCCCACAGGGCCCCTGCTCCCCTGTCCTGACCCCACAGGGTCCTGCTCCAGTGTCCTGACCCCACAGGACCCCTGTTCCCCTGTCCTGATCCCACAGGGTCCTGCTCCGCTGTCTTGACCCCACAGGGCCCTGCTCCGCTGTCCTGACCCCACAGGGCCCCTGCTCCCCTGTCCTGATCCCACAGGGTCCTGCTCCCCTGTCCTGATCCCACAGGGTCCTTCTCCGCTGTCTTGACCCCACAGGGCCCCTGCTCCCCTGTCCTGACCCCACAGGGTCCTGCTCCAGTGTCCTGACCCCACAGGACCCCTGTTCCCCTGTCCTGATCCCACAGGGTCCTGCTCCGCTGTCTTGACCCCACAGGGCCCTGCTCC
>PVKV010031846.1:0-20524 GCA_004027835.1 Alouatta palliata | reverse complement strand
TTTGAGACAGAGTCTCACTCTTGCCCAGGCTGGAGTGCAGTGGCACAATCTCAGCTCACTGCAACCTCCACCTCCTGGGTTCAAGCAATTCTCCTGCCTCGGCCTCCTGAGTAGCTGAGATTATAGGCACATGCCACCACGCCCAGCTAATTTTTGTATTTTTAGTAGAGACGGGGTTTTACCATGTTGGTCAGGCTGCTCTCTATATGACCTCAGGTGATCCGCCCACCTCGGCCTCCCAAAGTGCTGGGTTTACACGCATCAGCCACCGTGCCTGGCCCACTCTGCCTTCTTTCAAGCCTCCCCTCCTTCCCTTGGAGGCCACCCCTTCCCTAGTCCTGCCCTTCCTCCCAGGACTCTGCTGTGACCTTACTCTCTTGTTGCCCAGGCCCCCCTACATCCCCTCACTCAGAATATTCTCCGTGTTTTCCGTCACCAAGTTGATCTCCGGTTCAAGAAAATATTCCGAGGCCACACAGCGACCTTTCTCCCGACCTGAGGGGAAGAGAAATAGACAGGGCTTGATGAGAGGCTCCTAAGCTCTAGAGAGGCTGTAGGGGACAGGATGGATATAAGGGAGACCCCAGGATGGGGGTGCAAGACCTAGCCCAAGGTTACCAGCTGTATTACTCCAGGGGGTTGGAAAAGGGGATAGGTGGATGTCTGCGATTTTTCTTTTTCTTTTTTTTCAGATAGAGTCTTGCTCTGTTGCCCAGGCTGCAGGGCTGTGGTGCCATCTTGGCTCACTGTAACCTCTGCCTCCCAGGTTCAAGTGATTCCCCTGCCTCAGCCTCCCAAGTAGCTGGGATTACAGGCACCCACCACCACACCCAGTTAATTTTTGTATTTTTAGTAGAGACAGGGTTTTCCATGTTGCCCAGGCTGGTCTCCAAATCCTGACTTCAGGTGATCTGCTTGCCTCCCAAAGTGCAGGGATTACAGGTGTGAGCCTCCACACCTGGCCTGGGACTCCTCTTTCTAGCTGCCCTAGAGACTCCTGGTTGGAGGAGGACAAGGTTGGAACTCTAGGTCCTAAGCAAGAAAGGGGCTATGGATCAGGACTCGTGGTCCCTAAAGAGGATGAGGTCTGGGGAGCCAGGATTCTTATAAGGAATGGGTCTTCATGGTCCCTGGGAGGTATAGATTTTTCCTTTTTTTTTTTTTTTTTTTTTTATACAGAGTCTTGCTCTATTGCCAGGCTGGAGTGCAGTGGCACGATCCCGGCTCACTGCAAGTTCCGTTTTCCGGTTTCAAGCAATTCTCCTGCCTCAGCCTCCCGACTAGCTGGGACTACAGGCACGCACCACCATGCCCGGCTAATTTTTTGTACTTTTAGTAGAGATGGGGTTTCACCATGTTGGCCAGGACGGTCTCGATCTCTTAACCTTGTGATCCGCCCGCCTCGGCCTGTCAAAGTGCTGGGATTACAGGCGTGAGCCACCGTGCCCGGCCAGATTTTTACTTTTATTTTTGAGAGACAGGGTCTTGGTCTGTCACTCAGGCTGGAGTGCAGTGGCACCATCATAGCTCACTGCAGCCTCAAACTCCTGGACTCAAGTAATCATCCTACCTCAGCCTCCTGAATAACTGAAACTACAGGTGCATGCCACCAGTCACAGCTAGGCATGCCTTTTTTTTTTTTTTGAGATGGAGTCTCACTCTGTCACCCAGGCTGGAGTGCAGTGGTGCAACCTCCACCTCTCAAGTTCAAGTGATTCTCCTGCCTCAGCCTCCTGAGTAGCTGGAATAACATACCACCATGCCCAGCTGATTTTTGTATTTTCAATAGAGACGGGGTTCCACCATGTTGGTCAGGCTGGTCTCGAACTCCTGACCTCATGAACCACCCGCCTCAGACTCCCAAAGTGCTGGGATTACAGGCATGAGCCACCACGCCCGACCTGCATTTTTTTTTAATGTTGCCCACTCAGCATTAAAATTGTGCAGGGGACAAGTTCTTAACCTAGACTACGGACTGTAAGGGAGGACTTCAGAATTCCTTAGGGATTAGGGGCCTGGAGCATTGGGGCTCCTACATCCAAGAATAAAGGGCTAGTCATTGGGATTCCACATAGAAATCTGAACTTCCAGGAGATAAACAGGATCCGTTTCTGATTTCTGGAACCCAAGGGAGGGGACTATGGCTAAGGACTCTTAGACCCCAGGCAAGGCAGGAACTGTTGAGTGGAAAACAGGTGAGGGCCATACCTGCAAAGAAGCAGACTCGCCAGAGGCCAGCGTGCAGGGCCATCTTGACCTCGGTGGTCTGGTTCTGCGGCAGCACTGTGCCCTCTTCCATGTACAGCCAGTAGTCAGTGCTGACCGCGATGCCCACGAGGAGCAGGCCACAAGCACCAAACACGCTGCTCAGCAGGGTCAGGGCGCGGCTGCTGCAGTGACTCATCCTCAGAGGCAGGGGGCGCCCTGCGGGGCCTGTGGGAGGGAAGCTGCAGTGCAGAGCTCCACGGGACCCACCAGAGTGCTGGACCCCATGCGGCTACCTGGGATGCTGGGCCCCAGCCAGAGACATCAACTCCCAAATCAAACTCTCTCAAATCTGACCTCTGTGTTCTGACCCATGATCCCAACCCTAGACTCTGACCAGAGACACGAACTGTTGAACCTCAACCTCAGGACTGGGTTCCCCAAACCTGCCACATGTGCTCTGGCTCCAGAGGCGATCCCCAACCCCAGAATTCGATTTCTAATCATAACTTTCAGCCCAGACCCGGAGATTGAATCTTGGCTCCAACCATGGCCGGACCTGCGTCTCAAATATTGTGACTCTGAGCAGAAATTCTAATTCAAGATTCTCAACCCCAGAGAATTGTTTGGGGTCCCCCTGCTCAACCCTAACCTCACCTGCTGATCTGAGACCCTAACTTAGAAATCAGATACCACCAGAGTCCCTAACCTTGAGTGCCGGTCAGTGACTCAGAAACTGTTAGGCAGATCAATGATGTCACCTCTAGGACTTGGCATCCCACACCCCTGCCTCTGTGCTCTGATCGAAGCCCTCAGTTGTGAACACCAGACTCCAATGAGAATCAATAACCTCAACTCTGAGCCAGGACCTACATCCCAGGGCACAGGGTATTGGGCACGAACCCTGGATGCTCTCCAACTTGAGCTGGCCAGAAACTCTAACCCAGGCTACCCAGTCTGAAGTCCATGACCTGATCTAAAACCCTGCACCTTGTCTCTGAACTGCACCCAGAAATCCACAAAGTGGGTCACGAACCAAGGATCTCCAATCCCATACCAGGGCCTCACACCCTTGACCTCAGGCCTATCTAAGACTTTGAGCAGAGTCCTCCACCCCCAACTTCAGTTTAACCTCTTGGATTTGTATCTTGAGCCTAACATCCTATTTGAACACCAAGAACTTGACCCATGACCTTCTAACTCTGATCTTATGCCTTGACCTCATTTGATACCCCAATCTAAGATGACATTGTACAACACAGATCCTGGCTCCAGAACCCTAATTCTACCCTCTGAAATCTAGGCAGGCTCCTGAACCTGGAATGCTGAAACATCTTCACAGGCTGCTGAGTCCCAGAACATTGGAACCCAGAGACACGGAACCAGAATCTTGATTAGAGATTCCAGAATGTCAAAATCACAAGCCGGGGCTTGGTGTACTGATGCCTGTAATCCCAGCACTTTGGGAGGCTGAGGCAGGTGGATCACTTGAGGCCAGGAGTTCGAGACCAGCCTGGCCAACATGGTGAAAACTCATCTCTACTAAGAAATACAAAACTTAGCCTGTCGCGGTGGCTCACATCTATAATCCCAGCTACTCGGGAGGCTGAGGCAGGAGAATCACTTGAACCTGGGAGGTGAGGTTGCATTGAGCTGAGATTGTGCCATTACACTTCAGCCTGGGTGACAGAGTGAGACTCCATCTCAAAAAAAAAAAAAAAAAAAAAAATTATGAGCGAGACCCCACCACCACCACCAATAACCAATAATGCAGCAACCCAATCAGAACACCCCAGTCAAACAATGAGCTCTCATCCTTCCAACTAGGATTCGGTGCCCTGAACTCTAAAATTCTCTTCAACATCCAGTATGGAGCCCAAATTTCATAACACTAGACTCCAAACAGTAGCTCTCCAGTTCATATCTGTGACATCCCCAATTCCAATTAGGAACCTAGAAATTCCAGCGACGGAGCTCCTCAACCCAGAACTCAAGGACTTGAAATCCCTTACCCACGATCCTTCCCTGATCCCTGCAAGAACTTTCCCCAAGCCACACAATCCTATGACTTGGGAGTCTCAACTTGGGACCCTCAGCCTATATCAACCAGAGACCTTACATCCCTGAATACCTGGGATCTTTCTGACTATTAAAGTTGAGACCCCTAAACATTCTCCCCAACAAAGTAATGAAGACATACAACTCCGCTTTCCTTAACCAGAATTCTAGCCTTGCAACACTGCTTCACCTGAATAAAGACTCTAGAGTCTGAGACAACCCTCCTCCTCCCCGCTCCACCCCGCACTCCCAGCCTCCAGCTCCCCCCACCTTCCCCCCCAGGCTCCCGGAGGCCTCCGAGATCCCGAGTCTGGGAACGCTCTGGCCAGCTTTTCCTCCCATCCCCCGCCTAGCGGCTCAGGGGCTTGACTGCGAGCTGCCTGCTCCTCTCTCAGCCCTGTGGGCTCAGAACCAGGCACCATCACCCCGGCCACCCTGGCTGCCTCCGACCCAGGTAGCCGATCTCAGCTTCTCCCTTTCACTCCTCTGACTCCCAGCTGGGACCTCGTCCCTTCTCCACGTTCTCGCACTCCCTTTTAAAGCCCAGTCTTGCCCCAATTCCTCCTCACTCTCACTGGCCCGCCCAGATCTCCTTATTCCTCCAGGCTTTCCTCCTTTGGGACCCTCCCCACAGGCCTGGAGCCTCCTCTTCTCCCACCCTTTCCCAGATTCAGGCATTTGAATCTCCAGGGTCCGGTTCTGCAAGTCCTAAGCCCAAACTCCATCTCCCTTCCATTTCTCGGGAGACTTAACTCCCCCTTTGTGGGGACCCCTTCCCAGACCCACACACCCAGCTCTGGCCGGGCCTGGGTCCTCCGCCGTCGCCCCGTACCGCCTTCCTCGAGGACCCCGCCTCTGCCCTCCCCGGCCCACGGTCGCTGCGACTCAGACCTGAAGAGTGCAGTTTCCCACTCCGGGACCCTCGGACCCCGTCCTCCCACATCGCCAGGCCCAGATGTCCCTGCATCCCCCGTAGCCGCTCGAATTCGGGCGTCCCGACCGCCGGGATCCCACCCCTGGAGCCACTCGAGTCCCTGGTCGCCCCAACCCCGGCTCGCAGCCACCTCGAGAGGCGCCCCCTCTTCCTCCCAGGACCCTCCCCTCGCGCACTCACCTCGCTCAGGGCTGGGCGGACGCTCCGGGCCGCGGGCCCCGCAGCCGCATGACCGGCCCCGCGGCTTCCCCCGGCCGCCGCCGCCGCCGCCACCGGGGTCGCCGGTGCCCGCGCCCCCCGCCCCTGCCCCGGAGCCCGGCGTCCCGGCCCCCTCCCGGCCTCCCACCCCCCACCCCCCGCGCCCGCGGCCTCACTCGGCGGACGGAGCCGGGAGCAGGAACCGGCGGCCGTTCATTGGCTACTGCGGAGGAGGGGAGGGGCGGGGAGGGAGTGGGGAAAGGATGCAGCGAGAGAGGGAGATGGGCCTTGAGGATGGGGGAGGCAGAGAGGGAGAGAGAATAGAAACCAGAGGCACAGAGCCCGAGAGGGGCACAGGCACAAAGAGAGACAGGGCAGAGAGAGAAAGTCACGCCGAGACCTTGAGGCCGAGAAATCCAGGGACTCAGGTCTGGAGACTGAAGGAGACAGAGACAGAGAGAGTCAAGGAGGGAGCGAGGCAGAGTTTAAGACCACCCCCCACCACCTAGGCACAGAGAATCTCAGACCCGGGAAGTGGAGAGGTCAGAGACCAGAAAGAGACAGAAAGAGACGGGGAACGCTCAGAGGCCTGGGGCTGAGAGGTGCTGAGACCCAGAGACCTTGAGCTCGGAGAAGAGACGGAGAGGCAGAGAGAGACAGACAGACAGAGACAGAGAGAGAGAAACAGAGTCTCTGAGAAGGAGAGACAGCAGGGACAATCCTGGGGGTCCCCTGACGAGGACTGGGGCTCTAGCCAGGCCTGGGGCGGAGCCTGGGGTCCGGACGGCTGCAGGAAGCGGGGGGGGGGGGCGTCCCGGGCCGGGGTCCCTACAGCAGCGGGCGGGCGCAGAGCGGAGCCGGGTCCTGCAGCCGCCGCGGAGCCGGGAGCCGGGCCAGCACCCCCCCCCCCCGCCGTGATGTCAGCGGGGCCACTCTTAAAGGGGCAGGCCGCCCGCCGAGGGTCGGAGCGGGGGTTGGGGCCTGCGGGTACGGGATAGGGGTATCGCGCAGTGATGAGGGAGACCGGGGCAGCCTCGGCATCCAGCTGGACCGGGGTCTGGAAACCCAGAAGCCTGCAGGGAAGAAGAGGCGCCAAGGTCCGCAAGGAAGCCTGCGAAGCTTTGGAGCTCAGTGCCCTCTAAACACACAGACAAGGCACACCGCTCGGCTGGCCTGGCCCTGTCCGGAGACTACATTTCCCATCAGCCCTGGCGGTGAGGAGCCGCACTTGGGGGAAGGGTCTGCCGCGAGGCCTATTGGGAAATGTAGTCCATCTGCACGATCCCCGGCACTCCCCAGACTCGCAAGTGGGTCAAGGGAAAGAGGCCCAGAAGGCGCGTCTGCCTGCCGTGTGCCTCAGTCGCAGATTCCTAGGCTCACGGGTTCTGGCTGTTTTCGATTGCTCTGGCATGGGGGTCTCTTCCTCTGATCAGGACTCTAGGTCTCTCAGGAGGAGGCCAGCCTGTGATCTCCCACCTCGGGAAGGACTTCTCCCCCGTGTCTGAGCCTGGGTGTGCGTGTGAGCTTTCGTGGCTGCTCTGGTGAGCAAGGGCGCGCTGGGTCTCTGCGCCGGGGTCTCCGCCCGGCACTCAGTGACCTCCGCGTCCCCATCTCGCTGTGCACTGTCTACGTTGGTGCCCCTTGTGATATTTTCTCTCCCTGCCTCTGTGTGTGCGCTCCTCTACTTGCTCCCCTGCTGTGGGTGTCTCCCCTCCACTTTGTGGGTCTCCGCGCTTTCCTTCTCTGTTTGTTTCTATGTACAGTCACTGTCCCGCCTCCACACCCCTTTCATTCTCCAAGCTTACAAGAAAATATCCAAACACTTCAGCATCAGCATCCCAAATTTATTCTCCAGCAGCTGTGGCCGGGTGGGAGAGGCTAAGGGAGAGGAGGGGAGGAGGAGAGTCCCAGAGAGTGGCAGGCACTGGGGAGGACTGCGGTGAGTCCGAGCCAGACTGGAGCCATGCACAGGCAGGCGGGCAGGAGGCGGGGATCAGTGATGGCTTCGGGATGGGGAAGTCTAGAACAAAAGCTGATTGGGAGCCGCTGGGGTAAGAATCCTCCATATACCCCAGGAATCCCCAGAGCACAGCCGTGGGACATACTGGAGGAGGGGTCACGCCTCCCACTCATCTAGAACTGGAGTGTAGGCGGGGGGGGGGGGGCGGGCCTCAGAAGCTGAGGGTTGTTCTGGAACCTGAGTCTGGATCAGCCAACCCCGTGAGGCTGTTTCCCCAGGGGCGGGGTGGTCTGGAGGGAGGCATAGAACTACCAAGATGGAGTTTCGAACCCCATGGAGTTGGGAATGGTGGTGGTGTGGTGGTGTCTCTGGACCCGATGGGGGTAGAGTCCAGAATGCTAAGGTTGGGGAGAATATCAGGCTCCACTCAAGACTTGAACGCGGGACGGCTCTAGAGGCTGTATGGAGTTTAGAAGACCAGGAACGCTTGGAAGGGGCGACTAGAACCCGCGGGGCAGAGCCGGAATGCTGGGGTGCAGGATCTAGAATGGGGCGGGGGTGGGGGTGTGGTGGTGAAGTGGGGGCTGCTGCCGGCGCCGCAGAGGGGTAGTTGGGGACACCTAGTGGCGGTGGGTGAGATTACATGACAGGCACAGGCACTGGGCTGGTGGGGCTGCGGGCATCTGGGTGAACGAAGTCGGGGTTCACGTAGGTGAAGCCCTGGAAATCGGCCTGGTCGATGCTGGCCAGGACTAGGCGGTCTGGAGGGGTCAGCGCTGGCGCCGCCCGCGTGAAGAACTTGTCAAAGTTCTCGCCACTGCGGCCACACTGTGGGAGACAAGGGGAGGGAAAGTGAAGCAGCTCGGCGGGCCCCTAGGTGTCCCTCTGTGCACCCCGGTATCACCTCCTGTCTCCTACGGAATCTCTGTGCATGCCTCACGGTCTCTGCACCTCCCTTTTGGCGGGGGGGCCTCGGCAGAGGGAGCTCCAACCCCGGATACAGGTATATGGAGACCCACGGGAACCCCACCCCTTCAGGGACCAAGTTTTTGTTGCCTGGAGGATGACTGACCGGGCGGGGTCTGAAAGGAGGCGGGATCTCCAATCGTTCCAGCCGCTCCCAGTCAATCCAGCGGAAAAAGCCGTGTGCACGGATGGTGGGTTCCCCATCAGGCCCTGAGCCCAGGCGCTTCCCTGGGTGCTTGGTCAGGAACTGTGGGAAACACAGAGACAGACAGACAGACAGACAGGCAGACAAAGTCCCGGACAGGGAGACCCAGAGAAGGAGGAAGAAATAGACACAGAGGGAGGATGGAGGACCCAAGAGACACAGGCATGAGATCCAGAGAGATAAGAACAGCCAGGGGAAACAGGCAAAGGGAGGGAGGAAAGGAAGAGAAAGAAGAGAGGAAGAGAGAAAGAGAAAGAGAGAGAGAGAGACACAGAGAGAGAGAGACACACAGAGAGAGAGAGAGACAGAGACAGAGAGGGAGAGAAGAGAGACAGAGACAGAGAGGAAGAGCGAGGATACATGAGAATGGGAGTAGACAAAACTCAGACCCAGAGACCCAGGGACATACAGAGAAACAGAACACATCATGGTGTGAGATTGTGAGGGGCAGAGAACCCGAGAAAGAGGAGAGATACAGGGAGGATCCCAGGGAGAGAAGGAAAGGAAGGGGGAAAGGAAGAGAATGAGGGAGATGGAGAAGGAGAGACGGAGATGGGGTAGGGGAGAGAGGGAAGGACATAGGGGAGGGAGAGAAGGGGAGAGGAGACGAAGGGGAATAGGGAGGGAATAGGGGAAGAGAGGTTGCAGACTCAGAGAAAAGGGAAAAAGAAATTCAGAGCAAGGTACAGAGACCCCAGGTGAGAAGGCAGAAACCCAGAGAAGGCAGGAAACAGAGGAGACCCAGGGGGAAGGAGATCCGGAAAGAGAGAAGGGTAGAGACCCAAGAAACGGACATCCAGAGAGAGGAATAAAGACCCAATATGAGGGCAGAGACCCAGAGAAAGGCAAGGACAGAAAGCCAGCAAGAGAGGCGGGGGAGATGCCGAGTGTGTGTGTATGAGTGGACAGGGGAGGGGGACGGGGGGGAGCAGGGAGGAAAAGGTGTGAAAGTGCAGACAGATACAGAAGGAGACACAGAAAAGGAAGAGACACAGAGAACCCCATTGTATGCAGATGGAGGGGGAGGCATGAGACAGAAACCAGAGAGAGACCGTCAAGGAGATGCAGAGAGCAGCTAGACGCAGAAGGTGCTGACACAGGGTGAAAACCTGCTAGACCCAGGTGCTTTCTTCTGTGGCAACTCCATAACCCCTGAGGAGAGTTAAGCTCACAAAGTTTTGGTGACTCACCCAAGATCCCACAGGAAGAAAAGCTGTAGAAGTTGGGTTTACCTGCCCCACCCAGTTCTGGAAAGACAGACCCTGGACTTCCAGCACTTCCTGCAAGCAGGGAGCTGGGGAGTGGGGGCCACAGAGAAGGAAGAGACAGAGGCCACCTCCAGACCTGGTGGCAACAGGGCAGTAAATCATTGTTCTGACAAAACCTGCGTATCATATCAACTTTTCCAATGGATGGAAGTAAAGTGACTTGGGAATGGGAGCCTTTTTCTACCAGGCAGAGACAGCAATGGGGTGCATGGATTGTGAGCCTGGAGATGCTGGGAGTCAGGGGGCTCTCACCCCCTTGCAGATGGCCACAGCTTCCCGGGAAAGCGACTTGGGGTAGGTGACAGTTTGTTCCATGATGGCCTGAAACAGCTCCTCTTCGTCCTCCCCATCGAAGGGAGGCTATGAAAGTGGAGGAGATAGAGTCAGAGACTTGCCCAACTGCCTTTCTCCAAACCTTCCACACCCTCCTCACTGCCCCATGAACATGCCTGACCCATTACACGCCCCCATATACACACCTGACCACATCCTCAAGAGAGACTGAACCAAACCACCAAAGCTTGATCTCTCTCCTTCTCAGGGTGTCTCATTTCCTATCTCAGATGCCTCAGCTCTGTGCACCTCTGTACTATTCTGCCTCTCTTTATCTGCTATGTAAATCAGCAGGGTGCTAATTACACAACACGTCAGTGAAACAGAAGAAAGGAAAAACTGCTGGAAACACCCTACAAGCATTCTCCTGGTTGGATGAGTGGGTTCACAGTCTTCTGAGGTTAGGAAATAATAATACCAAGGCAAGGATTTTTTTAAGACGAGGTTTCACCATGTTGGCCAGGCTGGTCTCTAACTCCTGACCTCAAGTGATCTGCCCACCTCAGCGTCCCAAAGTGCTGGGATTACAGGCATGAGCCACCATGCCCAGCCAAATTTTTATTAACTTCTAATTAAAATTTAGCGTTCCCTTCAGTTATACATGCAGGCAGCAGCAGTACTTCTGGCTTCATTACCAATATAAATCACAAGTATTTTCTCATCACATGAGAGTTGCAGATATTTCAAAGTATTAGTCCTTCCTACTTGAAAATTACTGTTAGAGTTCCTTTTTTCTATTACCATTAGAACTTATGACTTAATGAATAAGAAATTGTACGTATGTCCATATTCCAATTTTAAATACACAACTGTATATATTTAAGTTAATTTAGTTGTTAGATTCAATTAGATTTTAAAAGTTTTGGTGGCTTTCAACAATTTCTTTTGTTTTCTTGTTTGTTCTTTTATTTGGGGGCGGTGGGGAGCAGGGAAGGATGATCCAGGGAGCTTGTTCTTTTGAGACGGCGTCTTGCCCTGTTGCTTGGGTTGGAGTACAGTGGCATACTCATAGTTCAGTGTAACCTCAAATTTTTGGGCTCAAGTGACCCTCCTGCCTCAGCCTCCCCAGTAGCTGGGACTGTAGGTGCCCACTACCATAGTCAGCTAAGATGATCAAGAGGGTATTACCTAAACATCTTTAGCTGTAGTACACTCAGCAGTCAAGGAATCCAATCAAGCTGATCTAGAATGTATGTAAGTGTTCAAGCTCACACAGCCAGTAAGTGGCAAAGTGAGGGCTGAACCTTATATTTTTGTGTGTGTGTGTGCATGTATTATTCTATTTTATGCATTGAAAAACATCCTTCTGAGAGTGGATCCATAGGCTTCATCAGACTGCTACTTTAACATCTAGGGAGAAGGGATTCACGGTACAAAATAAAACAATCTGGTCTATCGTTAAGATGACGCTTCAGAACCATGGACAGCGCTATTCGGGGGCAACCTTCTAACCCGCTCCTCTTGAGATCGAGGTGCCCCACTCTGCCTCTTTTAGCCAAGCCAGCTTCTCCCCACCTTCCCTTACCTGTCCTGCCAACATCTCATACAGCAGAACTCCAAAGGACCACCAATCGACAGACTTCCCATAGGGCTGGTAGGCAATGATCTGGGGAGGTGGAAAGCAGAGAATCATGATGTGTTCCTCAAGAAGCTTAAGCTTAGGGCCCCTCTGGCCTCACCCCCTGGGAGCCCTACCCACCTTAAGTGCTTGCAGCACAAGCTCTTCTGACTCTGAATGTTTATTTTGTAGGGCGATTTATTTTATTTATTTATTTATTTATTTTATTTTTTTATTTTATTTATTTTATTTTTGACAGGGTCTCATTCTGTTGCCCAGGCTGGAGTGCAGTGGTGTGATCACAGCTCACAACAGCCTCAACTTCCCAGGCTTAGGTGATTCTTCCACTTCAGCCTCCCAAGCAGGTGGACTACAGGCATGCACCACCACACCTGGCTAATTTTTGTGCTTTTAGTGGAGACAGGGCCTCACTATGTTGACCAGGCTGGTTTTGAACTCCTGGACTCAAGCAATCTGTCCGCCTCGGCCTCCTAAAGTGCTGGGATTACAGGAGTGAGCCACCATGCCCAGCCTTCACTCTGAATATTTTGGCCAGGGATCTACCTCTTGGCATATTCTGGAAACAAAGCATACTTACTTAAAACATTCATTTGGCCTCAAATAGAAAGACTACCTAAAGACCAAGTCACAAGTTCTGTACACCTAGAATGTTTGTGTCAGAGTCAGGAATATGTGTGTAGCTTTCAAATTTTGTTTTGTTTAAGATCTAGTCTTGCTCTGTCACCAGGCTGGAGTGGCATGGCATGACCTCGGCTCACTGCAACCTCTGCCTCCCAGGTTCAAGTGATTCTCCTGCCTCAGCCTCCCTGAGTAGCTGGGACCACAAGCATGTGCCACGATACCCAGCTAATTTTTGCATTTTTAGTAGAGACAGGGTTTCATCATGTTGGCCAGGATGGTCTCGATCTCCTGACCTTGTGATCTGCCCACCTCGGCCTCCCAAAGTGCTGGGATTACAGGTGTAAGCCACGAGCCTGGCCTCTTTTTTCTTTATTAAGATGGTGTCTCATTCTGTAGCCCAGGCTGGAGTGCAGTGGCACAATCTTGGCTCACTACAACTTCCACCTCCTGGGTTCAAGTGATTCTCCTGCCTCAGCCTCCCGAGTAGCTAGGATGACAGGCACGCACCACCACATCCAGCTAACTTTTGTATTTTTAGTAGAGACAAGGTTTCACCATGTTGGCCAGGCTGGTCTTGAACTCCTGACCTCAAGTGATCTGCCTGCCTCAGCTTCCCAAACTGCTTGGATTACAGGCATGAGCCACCATGCCCAGCCATTTTTTAAATTTTCTACAGATAATTCTGATTACCAGGCCAGGTTTTGTGATCACTGACATTGATTACTTGAGCACTAGTCAGGCACAGCCTCCCAAGTAGATGGTACTACAGGTATGTGTCCTATCCATCTATATGTACGTTCAGAACATCAGCCCCACCCCTTTAACAAAGTCAGGCAATACCCCACCCCTTTAAAATACTCATAGGACAGCATCTGCTCTCCCAGGATGTTAGAGATCTCATCTTGCCATTTTTTTTTTTTTTTTTTTTTTTTTTGAGACAGAGTCTTGTTCCGTCGCCAGGCACCAGGCTGGAGTGCAGTGGTGCGACCTCGGCTCACTGCAACCTCCGCCTCCCGGGTTCAAGTAATTCTCCTGCCTCAGCCTCCCGAGTAGCTGGGACTACAGTGCGTGCCACCATGCCCAGCTAATTTTTTTGTATTTTTAGTAGAGACGGGGTTTAACCATGTTGACCAGGATGGTCTCGATTACTTGACCTCGTGATCTGCCCGCCTCGGCCTCCCAATGTGCTGGGATTACAGGCGTGAGCCACCGCGCCTGGCCGATCCTGCCATTTTTTTTAAGACAAGGTCTCACCCTGTTGCCCAGGCTGGAGTGCAGTGGTATGATCTCAGCTCACTGCAACCTTGGCCTCCTGGGCTCAAGCAATTCTCCTGCCTCAGCCTCCCAAGCAGCTGGGATTACAGGCACTCAGGCACTCACCACCATACCCAGCTAATTTTTGTGTTTTTAGTAGAGATGGAACTTCCCATGTTGGATCTCCTGACCTTGTGATCTGCCTGCCTCGGCCTCCCAAAGTGCAGGGATTACAGGCATGAGCCACTGTGCCCAGTTTTTTTTTTTTTTTTTTTTTGAGATTAGGTTATGCTCTGTCACCCAGGCTGGAGTGCAGTGGTGTGATCTCAAGTCACTGCAACCTCCACTTCCTGGGTTCAAGCGATTCTCCTGTCTCAGCCTCCCAAGTAGCTTGGACTATAGGTGCATGCCACCATGCCACCATACCCAGCTAATTGTTGTATTTTTGTTACAGATGGGGTTTCACCATGTTGGCCAGGCTGGTCTCGAACTCTTGACCTCAAGTGATCCACCCACCTGAGCCTCCGAAAGTGCTGGAATTACAGGCGTTAGCCACCTCACCTGGCTGATCCCACCCTCTTAAAAAGCGCAGCACAGCCAGCCCACTTAGATCAGAGAACCAGGTACAATACTTAGGAAATAAGCTTCCATCCAACTGAATACTCCAGGGTGAGCCCTGCCCAGTTAAGAGTCTTCAGGAGCTAGCTGGGACATGTTCAGTGTTTGCAGGGTACAGGCCATACCCACTCAGAGTACACTAGAAATTGTCTGCACCTTCTCAGAAGGGTCCAGGATCAGGCTCTACTGGGAATTCCTATGAGCTGGTCCCACTCTCCAGGAACATTCACCCACAGGTGCCACCCACCTTACCTATTTAGAGACCCAGCTGGGCCCACCTGGCATGCTCAGTGCACAAGCTCACCTGTGCTGGAGGCTGAAGGAACGCCTGGCTGGGTAAGAAGGCCACAACTCATGACCAGGCCCCAGGGTCAGGCCTCACCCATGATAAATACTGGACCATCAGCCACACCCTCTAAGGGATCTCAAAGCGTGGTCAGAGCAGCAGGGTTAGGGTTACCTCCGGGGCTATGTAGTCCGGGGTCCCGCAGAAGGTGCGGGTTGTCGTCCCGGGGAAGACGTTCTCCTTACACATGCCGAAGTCAGTGATCTTGATGTGTCCCTCAGCATCTAGCATCACATTGTCCAGCTTCAGGTCCCTGGACGATGGGGGGATGGGATAGGAATTGCAAGAAGAGTCGAGTTCAGCAATCTGGAGCCACATGTTCAAATCCCTTCCCTTCCAGGGGCGTGATTTCCTTGGTGGAAAGTCCTGGGGCTGCTCACCTGTAGATAATGCCCTGATTGTGAAGGAAGAAGAGGCCGATGGCGATTTCTGCCGCATAGAACCTGGAGGATGGGGTGGGTGGGGACGTCAGAAGGTCAGTGGCCGGACCCTGCCAACTTCCACCGCCCCGACCCTTATCTGTTGGCAGAGACTCACGCTGCATGAGGCTCCTTAAACTTGCCCAGCTGTTGAATGTGGTACATCAAGTCTCCCCCGGTGACGTACTCCATCACGAAATACAGGCGGTCCTGCGGAGGAGTGCGTAGGCTTAGAGGAGGGACCCATCTACCCGGGGTAGGAAAAGTCCTTTCCTGAACAGTCAGGGAAGACGTGGAAGGCTCCGGACGCACCTAACCAGAAATCCAGAGCACCCAGCCACACCCCTGGGAGGGCCCTAAGGTGCTAACTCTGCTACCTCAGAGTCTCCACCTGCCAGATCACCCTTAACTATCAGCCTTTCTGGACCCGCCTTCTCAGAACTGAAGACTGGAGCCCACCATTCGCTCTAAATCCGGGGACACCAAAATCTTTCCACAGCCACTCACACACATTTGCAATTCTGGCTACCTACTGCGAATTAAAGTTGCTCAAGCCTCACCTGCAATTAGAATATATATATTTTAATCCAGGAAGCTGGCCACGCTCATTCAGAGCCCCTGGAAGTAAAGTCACGCCCTGTCAAAATCCTGAAGGTTCTGACTCTTCCCCCACGCCGCAGTTCTAGGGAACTGCCCTGTTTCTGATGTGTCCTTCAGTCAGAATCCAAAAGTGATGATCCCGTCACTCGGATCTCAATTCTGGGCAGGCCCACTAGGAAGGCACTCTCCTTCACTGTGCTCCTTTGCTCAAAAATCCAGAACGCTGACTCCACCCACTCAAGTCCAAGCTCCCCAGAGAAACAGGCATCTGGCCACGCCCCCAAGGAGCTCAACGGATCATGACGCCCCGCAGGACCCATCTACCTGGCCACGCCCCCGAGGAACTCATTCGCCTGGCCCTGTCCCCGAGGAGATTATCCGCCCACCCACGCCCTCAGAAGAATCCACCTGCCTGGACACGCCCATTCATAATCTCACCTGCCTGGCCACGCCCCACAAGGATTCTATCCTCCTGGCCACGCCCCTAAGGAGCTCTCTACTTGGCCACTCCTATGCATGATCCCATCCGCCGGACAAAGCCCTCCCCTCCAAACCCCGAAGATCTCATCCGCCTGACCACGCCCCCCGAAGAGTCCCTCCGCCTGGACAAGCTCCCCTAAAAACCCTCGAGGAACCCCTCCTCCTGTCTACGCCCCCCTCCTCCTGCCTACGCCCCCCTCCTCCTGCCTACGCCCACAAATGAGTCCGGCCGCTGCACCCAGCTCCTCAAGTAGCCCCTCCGCCTCACCACGCCCCCGAGGGGGCCCCTCCGCCTGGCCACGCCCCCGATGACCGCCTTCGCCGGGCCACGACCCCCAGGAATCCCTGTACCCGGCCACGCCCCCCGTGAAGCCCATCTGCCTGGTCTCGCCCACTCAGAGAGCACAAGGTTCTCTTGCCTCGCCCTAAAATCAGAATCCCAACGCAGATGCCGGATCTATCCAGAAGGGGATGAGGCAGGGACCGAGGCCAGCCTCCGCCCCCTCCATCCTTACCGGGGTCTGGAAGGTGGAGTGGAGCTGGGTAAGGAAGTGAGGCCGGCCGCCAGGACCCCGGCCCCCCAGCGCCAGCACGCGTTTCTCCACCAGCGTGCAGTCCACATCGTCGTCCTGGACGATCACATCCTTTTTCAGGATCTTGATGGCGTAGAGCTCATCGGAGCCCCTGCGCTCGGCCAGCATCACCTATACGCACAGTTCCAAAAGGGCTAATCCATGTTAGGAAGCCAGTGGTACAGGACCTGCCCCCTCCCTGTCAGGGATTCAGGCAAAAGGGATCCCAGGCCCTCCCTCCGTCTCTTAAGGGGAATGGCAGCCCTGACTTGCCGCCAGCCCCCTCAGGGAGAGTGCCCGCATATGTAACCCTCTCCTTTACAGGAAACAAACGGCCCAACCTAACCATATTTGAAGATGGAGGAGCCCAGTCTCTTCCCGCCCCCACTTCCTCCCTAAGGACCAGAAATCTGACCTCCCCGCAGACATCCTCCTTTTCCCCCAGAAACCCAGATATCCCACCTTCCCAAAACTGCCTTTTCCTAGAACCATGAGGAAGCTGAAGTCGGAGATGTGCAGGCGTCCTGGGCTCACCCCGAAGAAGCAGCGTTTGGGGTCGGTGGGACTAGGAGAAGGGGAGGGGATGGGGGAGGAAGAGGGACCCATCCGCACCCGCTGTGGAAAGGAGAGAGAAAGAGCCAGAGGCAGTTAGACCCTATACAGCCATAAGAGATGCCCCCGAGAGAGACAGCACCCAAGAAAGAAAAGGATGAGAATAGCTGAAAAGAGAAAAAATGGCCACCCTTCCACCCTGTCCTTGGCTTAATTTTCTCTGACTCCCCATAGCCTGGAGGGCTTATTATTTAACTAACATTTACTTAGATTTCTTTTTTCTTTTTGTAGAGAGCTTTTTGTATGCTGTCTCCAGAAAACCCTGCTATCGTTTCCATTTTACAGAAGAGGAAACTAGCACAGAGAGGTTAAGCAACTTGCCCCAAGTCACACAGTGAGTAAAGGGCAGAGCCAGAAATGAAACCCAAGTGATTCAGTGCTAGAATCTGGTTGCTCTTAGCCTCTAAGCCGGAATCATGTAGAGGGTCTGGTAAAACAGATTGCTGGGTCCCCCTCCCAGATTTTCTAACTCTGTAACTCTGGGGTAGGACCTGAGAATGTGTATGTGTAAAAAGCTTCTGGGTGATATGGGTGCTGCTAGTCCAGGGACCACACCTGGCTTTCAGCTAGGGTGCTTTCTCTACCTTTTCCTGCCTTGGCCCCCCAGGGAGGGGGCCCCATGACCAAGCTGCTGTCACAGCTTCCACACTGTCCCCCTACATGGACGGCTGCCCTTTCTAATGCATTCTCTACTCAGCAGGCACAGGAACCAATTTAAAAATAAATAAACCAGGTCATGTCTCCCCTATGCTTGTAAACCCGTTAACTGCTCTCTGTGTTAAGATTTTATTCCACGTGACTTGCAGACCCAGGCTGAGACAGACCCTGCAGGTTGTTCTCTCTCCCGGGGGCTCCAGGCTCCAGCCACCCTGGCCTGACACACACTGTCCCCCTTCCCACCTCGGGACCTCTGGGTGTGCTGTTAGGTCTTCCTGTAAAGCTCTCCCCTCCCCTTCCCTCCTAGTTACCTCCCAAACACCCTTTAGACTTTGATTTAACCATCACTTCAAAGAGGCTTCGCCTGATTTTTTAAACTGGGTCAGTTGCCTCTCTTACCACCCCTTGGGCACCATGGACAGCACCTTCCTGGCACTTTTATTCCTGGTAATTTACATCTATCTGTGTGACCATCTGCTTGCTGCCTGTGAGCTCCCTAAGGCAGGGGTCTGCTTTGTTCTCTAAGACACAGTAACAGTGCCTACATCGAGGCTACACGAATATTTGTTGAGGGCCAGGCGCACTGGCTCATGCCTGCAATCCCAGGAGAGAGGCCGAGGCAGATCACATGAGGTCAGGAGTTCAAGACCAGCCTGGCCAACATAACAAAAGTCTGTCTCTACTAGAAATACAAAAATAAGTGGGGTGTGGTGGCACATGCCTGTAGTCCCCGCTACTTGGGAGGCTGAGACAGGAGAATCGCTTGAACCCAGGGGGTGGATGTTGCAGTGAGCCGAGATCACAACACTGCATTCCAGCCTGGGTGACAAAGCAAGACTCTGTTGCAAATAAATGAATACATGATAATAATAATTATAAGGGCTGTTTCTGTTTGCTGTGTTGTTAGCTCTGTACCTAGCTCAAGGTTTGGCCCACAGTAGTGATGCCTGCCGAGCTGTGGGAGACCGCTGTGAACCACAGCAGGGACACACACCATTCCAAACTCCCTGCCTCTAGGCCTTGGCCCACAGTCTGCCCTGCTGGGTTTCTCGGGTTTGCATGGGAAGATCATCCCTGTTCATCTCAAAAGACTCTATCTCTTTGGCTCAGAATTTCCTCCCACTGGTGTCCTCGTCTCCAGCAGAGCCCGTTTTCAAACTTAACTTTGCAAAAGGACCGCCTGAGGAGTTCGTTTAGTGTGCAGACATTTGAGACATCAGAGAGATCCTCACTCAGTAGGTCTGCAGAAAAGCCAGGGAATATGCTTTTAAAAGCAAGTACTCTAGGAATTCTGATGCGGGTGAACCCCATACAGAACACTAAAAACTCTAGTGAAAGTTTCTGTAAGAGTCCAGAGGAAAGAATAGAGCATGTTGTTGCTGTTGCTGAATCTTGAAGATTGTCTTTTTTTTTTTTTTTTTTTGAGGAAGTCTCCCTCTGTCACCCAGGCTGGAGTGCAGTGGCATGATCTCAGCTCACTGCAACCTCCGTCTCCCTGAATCCAGCAATTCTCCTGCTTCAGCCTCCTGGGTAGCTGGGATTATAAGCATGCACCACCACGTCCAGCTAATTTTTGTATTTTTAGTAGAGACAAGGTTTCACCCTGTTGGCCAGGCTGGTCTCGAACTCCTGACATCAGGTGATCCACCTACCTCAGCCTCCCAAAGTGCTGGGATCACAGACATGAGCCATCACGCCCGGCCTATCATATGCTTGTATATTTTGTTTGATGTCTTCCTCCCTGTGTAAACCCCATGAGGAACTTTTTTATTTGTTCTTTCCCTGCTCTATCCCCAGAGAGTAGAGCCATGCCTTGCACACGGAGATGCTCAATAAAGTACTTTTTGAAAGGATAAATGAGGAAGAGAGCATTCCTCCTTTCTGCCTAGAAATCTGGTCTCTCCTTCGGGAAATCCTGCCCTTTCTTCCACCAGGTCTCACCTCTCCAGGAAGATTTCTCCGACTCAGGCTGTGCCAGGGACGCCCCAGTGCCTGAGGCTATCTCCATTACAGCCGCATTCCTCCTGGTGATGAATGTCTGGGTCTGTAACTTTGCCCTCCACTAGAAGAGGAGTTCCCCAAGGGGATGGTCTGATTCTATTCCCAGAACAGGGCCTGGCTTATGACACCCTAGAAAACGGGCATTTGCCTGGGAATGGTGGCTCACGCCTGTAATCTCAGCACCTCAGGAGGCCAAGGCCACTTCAGGTCAGGAGTTCAAGACCAGCCTGGCCAACATGGCAAAACCCATCTCTACTAAAAACACAAAAATTAGCTGGGTGTAGTGGTATGCTTCTGTAATCCCAGCTACTTGGGAGGCTGAAGCAGGAGAATCACTTGAATTTGGGAGGTGGAGGTTGCAATGAGCCGAGATTGCACCACTGCACTCCAGCCTGGGTGATGAAGCCAGACTCTGTTTCAAAAAACTAAAATTTAAAAAAAGCCGGGCGCGGTGGCTCACGCCTGTAATCCCAGCACTTTGGGAGGCCGAGGCGGGTGGATCACGAGGTCAAGAGATCAAGACCATCCTGGTCAACATGGTGAAACCCCGTCTCTACTAAAAATACAAAAATTAGCTGGGCATGGTGGCACGTGCCTGTAGTCCCAGCTACTCGGGAGGCTGAGGCAGGAGAATTGCT
>PVKV010031845.1:0-20520 GCA_004027835.1 Alouatta palliata | reverse complement strand
ATTCTCCTGCCTCAGCCTCCCGAGTAGCTGGGACTACAGGCACGTGCCACCATGCCCAGCTAATTTTTTTGTATTTTTAGTAGAGACGGGGTTTCACCATGTTGACCAGGATGGTCTCGATCTCTTGACCTCGTGATCCACCCGCCTCGGCCTCCCAAAGTGCTGGGATTACAGGCGTGAGCCACCGCGCCCGGCCTAAGTTACATTTTTATAATATCACTTTATGTGCTGTATAGGGAGGGTGTGGATGAGGAAGAGCCAGAGGAAAACTCCAGAGATGATGGGTTCTGGAATTAAAAATTGATAGGGAAGATGAAGAAATGCATACATATTCATGATCTTGCCAAAGGGTAAGATTTGGGTGAGAAATAAATGAGAAAAGCAAAACCATAGATAGTTCTATCATTGATGGTGATATAGAAACCTGAGGATCGAGTACATAGAAGGTGGAGTTCAAGAGCTCCAGTTGAGCCTGTTGGGTTTGAAGCGAGTTCAAGAGCTTCATTTGAACCTGTTGAGTTTGAAAGGGTTACTGGATATTTAAATGAAGATGTCAGGTAAGCATGCTATTTTGTTCTAGTGCTGTGAGAGTGATATGACAGTATGTGTCATTAAGCGGTATTAACATAACTAACAAGAGAACAGACCTCAGGACTGAATAAACTCTGAGGCTCTCCAGCAAAGGCACAGCAGAGGAGGAGAAAAAGTGAAAACCGGAGCTGAGGTGGAAGAAAAAATTTGGAGAGCATGGACAGTCTCTCAAAAACTGCTTAACTGTTTCATGCAGGAGGATGTAGTCAAATATGTTGAGAGATTGAAAAAATTTAAAAATGCCTATTGGAATTCGCAAGATGGAGTCCTAGGTATCACTGACAGTGATGGTGAAGATGAGGAAGGAGAAGACATCAGTGTGTTGTTGAAGAATGAATCGAGGAAGGGGCATGTTTGTGTGTATATGTGTGTGTACTGGAGAAACAAACCCAGACAACTTCTACTGATAATTTTTTTGGCAGATACAGCGGGAAGATGCTCAGTAGCCTGTTTTAATACTAGATGCATCAGAGCACATTTTTAGGTGTGCCTGGAACCAGTAGGGAGGGGAAGCTTAGTGATGGAGGGAAGAGGAGTAAATGAAGGAGGAAGCCTCCCAAAAAAGCTGAAAGGAACTTCAGAGTGTATGAAATATATATATATATATATTTATTATTATTATTATTTTATTTTTTTGAGACAGAGTCTCTCTCTGTCGCCCAAGGTTGAGTGCAGTGGCGCGATCTCAGCTCACTGCGGCTTCTGCCTCCTGGATGTAAGCAAATCTGCCATAGCCTCATGAGTAGCTGGAATTACATGTGTGTGCAGGCTAATTTTTTGTATTTAGTAGAGACGGGGTTTTGCCCTGTTGACTAGGCTTGTCTCAAACTCCTGACTTCAAGTGATCCACTCACTTAGACCTCCCAAAGTGCTGGGATTACGGACGTGAACCACCGCACCTCACCAAAAAATTTGATTTTTAAAGGAGTAAGATGAAATTAATAAAATCAGCAAGATAATTTTGCTTTTATACTATTCTTCTTATATAGATAGTTTTGCTCTTAGTATAGGAAAGAAAGCACAAAGAGGTAGAAGCAAACTACTATGTGGGCTTCAATTTGAACTCAACCCTGGATATTCTGTGTGAGCGCAGCCCTTCACTTACCTGTTTTATAGTTGAGTGATAGTGCTTGTAAATTAAGTGGCTAAAGAGAGACTAAACAAGTTAAAGGTGTTCTCCAGTTAGCATTGGATTTGTAGTTGTCGTAATAGTAGTATTTCCTGAGTTTCACACTCCTGAGAACACGTTTTCTTAATTTGATATAGTCTTTAAAGAAATATTGGTAGAATCTTTCAAAAAATCTTACTAGATTACATAGAATGATTTATGTAACATGTTCTAGCTTTTTTGCTAGAAGGAAAGATTTCTATTGCTTTATTATCAGGTGAAATCTTAAGTTGGTATAATCTGCCAAACTTGTTAAGTGGCAGTTTATAATATGCAACAAGGTGCCATATTCTATGTGCCAAAAATTATTGACTATATCAAATGGCAACTATGAAAAATGAGCGAAAGCCATAGCATTTTGATTAAGTAGTTTTTTAGTAAAAGCACTGTTCTGTGATGAAAGAAAATAAATAAACTGAATGTGGTTACATTTAGAGTTTGCTTAGTGTACCATGCAACTCTCTGTATCGAGATAACTTTCAGTATTCTTTTAGATGATTTTGGGATTCTTAACAGCATTGTCTTGCCAATAGACTCTTTTTGCTTCAAGGTGCAGTTATGACATAATATTTAAAAATGTAACATTATAATATTCTCACATTCTAGTAAACACACAATTATCCCTATCTAATTGCCTTTGTGCAATATTTTATATGTGTTGCTAATTATATTTACATATATTAATATCTGTAGCTGATCTGTTTGCATCCCTGTTTTTTTTTTTTTTTTTTTTGCTATTTTGTCCAAAGAAACAATATACTTCCTTGTTTCAATTAAATATTGCTTGAATGAAGTTGACTTTTCTTATGGAACAGATAAAATAGAGTACTGAGAGTTTCAAAGTTTATCAGAGTCTTGAGCTAAACTAGAACTTCTCAGCTTTTTCAAATATATTTTCATGGTGTGGTTTCTTGTTGTTAGAAATTATGACTTTATCTCTTTTCATTTAAAAAGTGGAAGCACAGGCTCAGGGCAGTCTATTTGGCCACTGGCCATCCCAGGACTGAGTCCTGATTCTCGGATTTCTGGTGAAACTGCTGTTTCGATAGCATCACTGACTTTTGAATGCTCACAATTTAAATCTGACAAAACAAAGAGAACTGTTTTTAAAAATGATGTTTTATGTTCATTGACAATTGTGTAGAAACCTTTTTTTTTAAGTTATGTATCTATGATCATCACCAATCTTCATGTACAACAGTTTCTATATCTGGACCTCATTATATAATAAAAGCAATGATAACTTTGTTCTAAATATAGGTAATACAGAACAAAAGATTTGTGATTGATTAAGCTATCATGTATATAAAGTATTTTACTACTGTATGATCTTATGAACACTGAATAAAGAGAATTTATTAATAATATATTTCTTCATGATTATATGGCAAATATTTTCTGTAGTGTGTGCCCAAAATAAATGATGACAAAGAAAAAAAAGAATGATAAATAACCATGGGAAAGTAGCTAAATCCCTGTTAATATAGACTCTGTAAAAAAGGATATGCTAAATCATAGCCTGACATATCTAAATAGTATTCTCTGTTATTTAAGTAAACAATTGCTTTTAGCAGATGCCTTTAAAGATATAATTTCAGCTTCTAAATACTGATTTGTCTTTTACAGAATGAATGGAGAGGCATATTAAGATCAGTAAAGTGATTAATAAATAGACAAAGTTAGAGGCTACTGATTTTGAATTAATCTGTAAGTCACTAAAGTCATTTTTATATGATACATAATTTTACAGGATACATAGTCTGAAAATTCACTTCCTCATATCTTTTTCATTAAAATAGTTAAGTCATAAAATAAGTGCAAAGAGAAAAATATATGTGTTTGTCATACATACCTTCCAGAAAAAAGGAAACTCTATGAAATTAAAATAATAAATCCAAATAAAAAATAATCTAGCAAGAAATACTAAGAAAACTTTAACCCATTACAAACTTTGTTTGGAGAAAGTATTTATTCAAATAACTTCTTTTGAACACAAAATGTCTTTCTGCACTCAACTTTGTTGATCATGGGAGTCTATCATGGGGAGGGCAGGGTCAGAAGGAATTTGATCAAAATATTTTACATAAGATTTTAAGGTACATATTTTCACTTATTAACAAAATAGATTTTTAATACTTTAGAAGCATTATTGATTTATATATGTCAAAAATGTTACAAATGTATTTTTTCAACTTTTAAGTTCAGGGGTACATGTGCAGAACGTGGAGGTTTGTCACTCACTTACATAGGTAAGTGAGTGCCATGGTAGTTTGCTGCACAGATCATCCCATCACCTAGGCATTAAGGCTAGCATCCATTGTCTGTTCTTCCTGATGCTCTCCCTCTGCCCCTGATAGGCTCCAGTGTGTGTTGTTCCCTGTCATGTGTCCATATGTTCTCATCAGTCAGCTCCCACTTATGAGTGAGAACATGTGGTGTTTGGGTTACTATTTCTGTGTTAGTTTGCTGAGGATAACAGTTTCCAAATCCATCCATGTCCCTGCAAAAAACATGATCTGACTCCTCTTTATGGCTGCATAGTACTCCATGTAGTATATGTACCACATTTTCTTTATCCACTCTATCACTGATGGGCATTTAGGTTTATTCTATGTCTTTGCTATTATGAATAGGGTTGCAATGATTTATATTCTTTTGGGTATATACCCAGGAACGAGATTGCTGGACCATATGGTATTTCTGGTTCTAGGTCTTTGAGGAATCGCTATGCTGTCTTCCACAATGGTTGACTAATTTACGTTCTCACCAACAGTGTAAAAGTGTTCCTATTTCTACCAGCTTTACCAGCATCAGTTGATCTTGACTTTTTAATAATCACTGTTATGACTGGTGTGAAATAATAGCTTGTTGTGAATTGATTTGCATTTATGTAATGAGCAGTAATGTTGAGCTTTTTTCATATATTTGTTGGTCACATGTATGTCTTCATTTGAGAAATGTCTGTTTATGTCCTTTGCCCACTTTTTAATGGGGTTATTTTTTTTCTTATAAATTTGCTTACATTTGTTATAGACTTGATATTAGACGTTTGTCAGATAGGTAGGTTGCAAACATTTTCTCCTATTCTGTAGGTTACCTGTTCACTCCAATGATACTTCCTTTTGCAGTGTAGACGTTGTTTAGTTTAATTAGATCCCATTTGTCAATTTTAGGTTTTGTTGCAATTTCTTTTGGCATTCTCATGAAATCTTTGCCCATGCCTATGTCTTGAATGGTATTGCCTAGATTTTCTTCTAGTGTTTTTACAGTTTTGGGTTTTACATTTAAGTCTTTAATCCATCTTGAGTTAATTTTTGTATATGGTGTAAGGAAGGGGTCCAATTTCAATTTTCTGCATATGGCTAGCCAGTTATCCCAGCACCACCTATTAAAAAAGGAATCCTCTCCCCCCTATTACTTGTATATGCCAGGTTTGTTAAAGATCAGATGGTTGTAGTTTGCAGTCTTATTTCTGAGTTCTCTATTCTGTTCCATTGTCCTATATGTCTGATCTTGTCCTAGTACCATGCTGTTGGTTACTGTAACCTCGCAGTATAGTTTGAAGTCTGGTAGCATGATGCCTCCAGCTTTTTTTTTTTTTTTTTAGGATTGTCTTGGCTATGTGTACTCTATTTTGGGTCCATATAATTTCAAAGTAGTTTTTTTCTTCTAATTCTGTGAAAAATGTCAATGATAGTTTAGTGGGAATAGCATTGAATGTATAAATTACTTTGGGCAGTATGGCAATTTTCACAATGTTGATTCTTCCTATCCACAAGCATGGACTGTTCTTTTCATTTGTTTATTTCCTCTCTGATTTCTTTGAGCAGTGATCTTCCCTTTTTAGCTGTATTCCTAGGTATTTTATTCCTTTTGTAGCAGTTGTGAATGGGAGTTCATTTATGATTTGGCTCTGTTTCCCTTTTGGTTGTATATAAGAATGCTAGACATTTTTGCACACTGATTTTGTATCTCAAGACTTTGTTGAAATTGCTTATCAGCTTAAGAAGCTTTTGGGCTGAGACTAAGGTTTTCTAGATATAGGATCATGTCATCTGCAAACAAAGATAATTTGACTTTCTGTCTTCCTATTTGAATATTTTTTATTTCTTTCTCTTGCCCGATTGCCCTGGCCAGAATGTGCAATATGTGTAATACTATGTTGAATAGCAGTGGTGAGAGAGGGCATCCTTATCATGTGTAGGTTTTCATGGGGAATGAATGCTTCCAGCTTTCGCCCATTCAGTGTGATACTGGCTGTGGGTTTGTCATATGTGGCTCTTACTATTTTGAGGTATGTTTCTTCAATGCCCAGTTTATTGAGAGTTTTTAACATGAAGGAGGCCAAATTGCATTGAAGGCCTTTTCTGCATCTATTGAGATAATCGTGGTTTTTGTCTTTAGTTCTGTTTATGTTATAAATCACATTTATCAATTTGCATATGTTGAACCAATCATTAGTGACCCCACAGAAATACAAACAACTATCGTAGAATACTATCAACACCTCTATGCACATGAACTACAAAGTCTAGAAGAAATGGATAAATTTCTGGACACATACACCCTCCCAAGACCGAACCAGGAAGAAATTAAATCCCTGAACAGACGAATAGTGAGTTCTGAAAATGAGGCAATAATAAATAGCCTAACAACCAAAAAAGCCCAGGACAAGACAGATTCACAGCTGAATTCTACCAGTTGAATGCACAATAACAAAGTCACATAAGAATGCATTTCTCAGAATGTAGCTGTGCCCTTCAGCCATGCATGAAGGAGGTTGAATTGCACTGAAGGCCTTTTCTGCATCTGTTTTATCTACTACAGTTTCATTACCACACAGCTCCCTCATGTTGACCTTTTAGATTCACATCTAGCCTCTTCATGATTCTCCTCCAGATTCCACCCCCACCTCCATCCCTAATCCATAGCAAATGTGAATCTATTCTCCGTTTCTATAATTATTTTATTTCAACGATGTTCTATAAATGTAATAACGCATTATGCAGCCTTTTTGGATTGGCTTTTGTTCACTCAGCATAATTCCCTAGACATTCATCTGAGTTATTGCGTATATCAAGAGTTTTCTCCTTCTTTATTGCTGAGTAGTATTCCATGGTAGCCATGTGCCACAATTTGTTTAACCATCCACATGCTTAAGGACATACTGGTTGTTTCTAGGTTTTGTCCAGTACAGTAAAGATGTTGTACACATTTAAGAGAAGGTATTTGAGTGAAAATAAGATTTCATTTCTCTGGGATAAATGCCCAAGAGTTAAATTTCTGATTCGTTTTATAATTTCATGGTTGTTTTATTACAAGCTGCCAACCTGTTTTCCAGACTGTCTGTGCCATTTTACATTACCTACCAGCAATGTATGAGGATCCAGATCTCCACAGCCTCACCAGCATTTGATGTTAACACTTATTTGTTCTTATTTTAGCCATTCTGATAGGTTCATGATGATGCTTCCCAGAGAGCTCTTTATGAGAGATTCTTTTTTGTCGCATGTATTGAGGTGAAATTCACATGACATAAAAGTAACTGGCGGGGCACTGTGGCTCATGCCTGTAATCCCAGCACTTTGGGAGGCTGAGGTGGGTGGATCACCTGAGGTTAGGAGTTTGAGGCCAGCCTGGCCAACATGGCAAAACACTGTCTCTACTAAAAATAAGAAAATTAGCAGGGCGTGGTGGTGGGCATTTGTATTCCTGGCTACTCAGGAGGCTGAGGAAGGAGAATCCCTTGAACCCTGGAAACAGAGGTTGCAGTGAGCCAGTGCACTCCAGCCTGTGGGGCAAGAGTGAAACTCTGTCTAGAAAAAAAAAATTACCATTTAAAAGTAAACAATTTGGTACATTCAAGTGTTGTGCAATAATGATCTCTAGTTCAAAAAAACAGTGCCATCATTCCAAAGTAAAACTCCTTACAGTTTACTGCTTACAGTTCCTCTCCCTTTTTAGCTGGGTTTAATTGGATTTTTGTTTGCCAGTTCTGATTGGATTTTTTTGTTTGTTCATTGTTGAATTTGAAATTCTTTGTATAGCCTAGATACTAGTTCTTTGATAGGTATTTAGCTTGTACTATTTTCTCCCAGTATGCCTTTTATATTTTCATCCTCTTTACTAAGTCTTTCACAGAACAAAATTTTTACATTTAATGAGGTCCATTTTACTTCTATTTCCTTTTATGATCATGCTTTTGATATCAAGTCTAAAAATTCTTTGCCTGGCCTTAGATCTTAAAGATTTTTTTCCTGTGTTTTTTCCCCCTAGAAATTTCATAGTTTTATGTTTTACTTCTAAGTCCATGACCCATTTTGCATTAAGTTTTGTACAGGTTCTGAGGATTAGGTTGATGTTCAGTTTTTTACCAATGAATGTCCAATTGCTTGGCATTACTTGTTGAATAGGCTGTCTTTACTTCCTTGAAGTGCTTTTGTACTTTTGTCAACAATCAGCTGAACATACTTGCACTGGTCAATTTCTGGGTTCTCCATTGTGTTTTATTGATCTGTATGTCCAACTCTCCACCAGTACTACACTGTCTTGACTACTGTAGCTTTTGTGGAGTAAGCCTTAAAATCAGAGTAATGACTCCCACTTCATTTTTCTTTCTTATAGCTCTAGGTCATTGTGGTTATTTTAGGGCCTATACCTTTCTATAGATTTTAGAAAAAGCATGTCTATGTCTACAAAATCCTTGCTGAAATTTTGATGGGAATAACATTAAAACTGTAAATCAATTTGGGAGAGAATAGACATCTTTATCATGAGACTTTCAATCCTTGAGCACAGTAATTCTTGCTGTTATTTAGATCTTTTAAATATTCCTTTCTTCAGTGTTCTATACTTTTCAGCATACCAGTTCTAAACATGTATTTGTTTGTTTCTTGTTTGTTTTAGAGACACTTACTCTGTTGCTCAGGCTGGAGTACAGTGACATGATCATAGCTCACTGTAGCCGCAAACTCCTGAGTTCAAGCAATCTTCTCAGTTCAGCTTTCCAAGTAACTGGGGCCACAAGTATATGCCACCAAAGTGTGTGCCATCACGCCCTGCCAATTGAAAAAAAAAATTAAATCTTTTGTAGAGACAGGGCCTCCCTTTGTTGCCCAGGCTCCTCTAGAACTCCTAGCTTCAAGCAGTCCTCCCCCTTTGGCCTCCCAAAGTGCTGACATTACAAGCATGAGCCACTGCACTTGGCCCTATACATATTTCAAGTGTACATTTACATATTTTTCTTTGGGTGACTTAAATAATACTAGGAGCAGTCATTGTTAGTATAAAGAAATATGATTGCTTTTTGTGTTGATCTTTTATCCCAAGACTCTTCTGAACTTGCTTAGTTCTAATATTCATTTATTAGTTCTGTGAATGGTTTTTGTAGATTTTTCAGGATTTTTAAAATGTAAACAATCTTGTCATTTTCAAAGAGAAACAATTTATTTCTTTGCTATTTGTCTTTTACTTATTTTACTTGCCTGAATGCTTTGGGTAAAATATTTAGCACTATTTTGAATAAGAGTACTGACAGAAGACATTTTTACTTTGTTCAATATCTTACGGGAAAAGTATTCAGACTTCCAACATTATATGTGACATCAGCTGCAGGTTTTTTCTAGAGGCTCTTTGTGGAGTTGGGGTAATTCTTTATTCTTATTTTGATGGAAGCTGTTTATCATCAGTGAATGTTAGATTTTATTAAATATCTTTTGGTCACAATTATTGTGATTGGATGATTGTTTTCTTCTCTATCTCATTACATGGTGCTTCATATCAATTGATTTTCAGATATTGAACCAGGTTACCAAACCTGGAATGAATCGCATTTGGTTATGGTGCCTAATTAATTCTATCCATTGTTGGATTTGGTTTTCTAAATTTAGTTGACAATTTCTTTGGCTAAATTCATGACAGATATTGACATATATATATATATATATATATATATATATATTTCTTGGTATTATATTTGTTAGATTTTGGTGTCATAATACTGGCATCATAAGATGAATAGAAAAGTGCTTCCTCCTTTTCTATATTCTTTATAATTAGCATTATGTTTTCTTTAAATATTAGAATTTTCCAATAACTTCACCTGGCCTCAGAGATTTCTTTTTCAAAGTCTTTAATTATAACTTCAATGGCATTAATGGTTAAAGAACTATATAAATTAAATATTTTACATTGACTAAGTTTTGAGTTTGTGGTTTTCAAGGAATTATTCCATTTCTTTGAAGTTGTGGAATTTGTAAACATAAAGGTGTTCATAATATTTCCTTATTACCCTCATCATGACTGCGGGGTGTTTCCTGGTGGGAGAAGGGAGCCTCGGGCCACGAAGAAGCTCCTTGTCTTAGCACCTCAGGGGGTGATCCTCCCTGATTATTTGGGGTGGACCAAACTTTCTGAGTTGGGCAACTTTGTGGCAGGATTCCCTTATTCATGCCACCTCCTCAGCCCCTGCCTACTTTGCTCCACAGTCTCTGGGTTGAGAAGGTGGGTCTTAGGCCTGCAGGATGGAAGAGGCTTTCTGGGCCAGGACACTTGAGACTATGTCCCATGCTGGTCCCTTACCCACCTCTGCTCAGGTGCTCCATCTCAATATCTCCTGGCATGGAGGGGATCATCATGCATGGAGGGATGGAGAATAAGGCCTTTCCTGGTCACTCAGTGTTAGCAAATCTCCTGACTCATCTCCCTCATCAGTGGTGTCTGGCTCACCTGTTGTCAAGACTACTGTTTGATATCCAGGAGAAGAACGAGCCTACCTCAACTGCCTTCTGCTACTGGATTGGGGGGTCTAGGTCATCTTCTGTTGGGTACGAGGACATAAAATGCCCAGTCTGTGCTGTTCCCTTAGGACTGGGGTTCCAAACCAGCTACCCTCTTCTTACTACCTTTCTGAGGTCTTCTGTGTTTACTTCTTGAATCATTTCCAGCATTAGGGTTGTGCTTATCAGGGAGGAATCAGGAAAAGGATGTCTATGCCATTGAGTCTGTTCCAGAAGTCTGTATTTGAACTTCAAAATATCAAATTCTGTTGTTTCACTTGTAGAATTGAAATAAACAGTAATCTGACTGAACTGCCTAGCACACACACACATAAAAAGACCATAATCTTTTTCTATTTTAATTCAGCAGAATTTGAGCAGAAATATTAAAACTTTCAGTAATGCACTGTCAACTTAGATTTTGACCTGAAATGTTTTAAAACTTTATAACTTTAAAATAATTTAAAGGAATTAGAAGTACATCAAAAATTTATTTCCCTTTATTCACGACTAAAATCCAGGTATATACTAGGTCAAAGATGCATCTTTCTTACTTGTCACCCATTGTGAATAATTAATATATGCCTTATCATTGCTTCTTTCTGGACCACACAACTGACATATGTGCTCTGTGTGTGTATGTATATACACATATATAAACACATATGATACATATGTAAACATGCATGTATATAAGAAACATAAAAACACAAATGATTTTCTTTTAGCATTTTTCTATTTTTTGGCTCAAATTGTGTTGGTTTCTGTCATCTTTGCTAGAAATACTATTTCTCCTACTTTTCTTGTTTACATCAATATTATTAAATGAAATGCTTAATCAATGTTAACTGTTCTTTTAATGAGCATTATCTAATTTAATATTTGCAATAAGCCTATAAGGACAATAGCACTGTGATTCTCATATCAAAGAAACAGACACCCCGATTTAGAGCAGTTATGTCAATTGCTGAAGCTCAAATAGTATTGGAGTGCCAGGATTCAAGACAAGTGAATCCCACTGGAGTCTCTGTGATGCTGCAGTAGACTGAGTGGCAGAATTTTTGTTTGCAGACTCATCTTGAGTAGCAGTTGTTTATTTGATTGCCACTTACTCTCTTCTTCCTTCCTCTTTGCTTTCATTCTTCTCCATTTTCCACACCAGTAGTTGCTTCCACATACCCCTCTCGATCTAAAGCTAGTGCCATAGTAACAGTGAAATTTCCCTTCTATAAAAACTAAAGTTGTTCAGTATCTATCCCTTCCTGGAAGGTGGCAAGAACCTTACCATGATTCATGTTGAACAATCATCTGCCTCATCTCTCGTGTTATTCTTTATAATTTCTCCAACTTTTTAAATGACAAAATGCTATTATTTAATAGTCAAAAGTTAATTATCTACTATGTTCTCTATATGTGTGGGACCACATTTCTTCTGCCAATGACTTTACTTCTTTTGAAGCATATTTTGTATTTCATTTTTCAAAGGTGGTCTGTATTTAATGGAGGAACATTCTTGCCTATTTTCTCTTTTATCTCTACTTCTGCATAATTCCTTCACTGTTTTCGTTTTTTTGTTTTTGGAGAAGAGTATTTTCTGGAACTCCTGTTAGACTGCCTTAGAGCTTTTTAATCATTATTGTATTTTTTGGTCCTAAACACCTCGATCATGTCTTTCTTTACTAATCTTTCTTCCACTTACTCTGGCTTTCTGCTGTTCCAAAAATACATGATGTGTATTTCCACAAGTCTTAAATGAAAAACCTTTCTCAAAATATACCCTTGGTTCAATATCTCTCTCCTTTTGATTCTAACCTATCTTGACATTTTTTTTTGAGGCTTTCTAATTTTCTCTCTTTTTTTATACGCCACATGTTCTTGTTTCATTTATTTTTTATTTTGTTACCTTTTTTCTTGTCTTCCATGATATGTTATTTCATTTTTATCCTTTATTTTAAACATACTTATTTCAAATTCATTTTAAAACTGTTCTGCCATTTTTTAAAAACCTTGAATGATTTCATAATTGTTCATTTTTTTTTTTGGTTGGGGGAGGTGTCTCTAACATCAGTTTTCTTGTTTGTTTTTAATATTTGGTTTGCAAGTTTATATTAAATTAAATTCTCTCTCTGCTCAGCCCTCCACATATCAGAATCTAGGAATTTTAAATTTGTCTTCAACTAAACATCCAGGGCCCCAATTCATAATTATGATTATGGTTGGGGCTGTAGTTATTCCGCTTCTGAGGCTCATTTGGAGTAGGGCACATTACTCTGCAGGATGAATGTGACTCATTGGCTCTGCCTCTCTTTACTTTCAAACCATGTTTCAATTTTGACTGCATTTTTATGGAAAATTTTTTTAATTTTTAAATATTATTTTTAATGTATAATCTGTTGACTTGGTAGCACCATGGAGGGTGGTATTAAACATGACATCATCATGTTACCTTGGCTCAAAATTTATTTGATTAGTATTTTCATTTAATGCCAGCTATAAGTCAGGGTCAGTCTCCCAGATTTCAGAGCATTACTGTTTGGAGGATGAGGAAGAAAAACAATGAACAAATAATAAGTGCTATAAATTATGAATAAAATAGGACATAGAGAATGAGAGTGGGGCACCATTTTTAGTAGAGTGGTAAAAATGCAGAAGTGACTCGACGTAAGTAGTAAGCTAAGTGGTATCTGAGAAAAGGTATTTGAGAAAAGAAAATAGCAAATGCAAAGGCCCTGTTCAAGAACAGCTGGGAGGCAGTCCCTTCATTATTCTAGATACCTCATTTAATTAATGTAGCTTTCTTTGACGCTAAAAACTTTTTCCTCAAAGTTTCACTCAAAACTGAACTAGTAAATAAACTTACCGAAACATACTTTCTGAATGTCCTTGTTAAGTGATTTTCCTGTGCTTACACTAATTACTTTTTCAACTCAAGATTTCCAGAAAGTTACTTTTACTCCTGTAATTGCATTCATCTCTGCAGCATGTTAAAACTTTTAGAATTCTATTCTGATTCTGATTGTGTTATTTTATTTTATGTCCATATTTTATACAAATATTATGATATATCTGCTAAAGCATAATTTAGTTACTTTATCATATCTCTTATATTTAAAACATTTTGAAATACATTGTATATATATATATATGTGTGTATATATAATTACATGTTAAGTGTGTTGGCAAACAATTAAAGCCTAATTTATTTTTTTATTATTAACTACCATAATGCATTATATATTTGCAATTGATTTCAGATTTGCATAAGCATTTTTCATATCTACCTTAGGATTTGCCTTTTTTTTTTTTTTTTTTTTTTGAGACAGAGTTTCACTCTTGTTGCCCAGGTTGGAGTGCAATGGTGTGATCTTGGCTTACTGCAACCTCTGCCTCCTGGGTTCAAGCGATTCTCCTGCTTCAGCCTCCCGGGTAGCTGGGACTAAAGGCATGTGCCACCATGCCCAGCTAATTTTGTATTTTTAGTAGAGACAGAGTTTCTCCCTGTTGATCAGGCTGGTCTCTAACTACCGACCTCAGGTGATCTGCCTACCTTGGCTTCCCAAAGTGCTGTGATTACAGGCGTGAGCCACCACAGCTGGCCAGGATTTGCCTTCTAATGAATATCATTCTGAAGGCAATGTAATCATATCAAAGATGAGTTCAGCATGCTGCATATAGAATTTGCAGCTATAGTACCTGTATTTGAATTTGCCATGTCTTAGGCAGAGAGAATAATTTCTCTATCATAAATTATAAATAATAATAGTGCAAACATGATAGGGCTGATATGATAGAGTTGTTATGAAGACTAAATGAATTAATGATTTTAAGTTATTTTAAAAATCTTGACATAGCAAGTAGAGTAACCATGTTTGCTTAAATAACTAAAAACAGTTTAGTACCTGATCAGTATTATAAGTGGCAATGCTTTATATTTAATTTAGGAGATCTATGTTATTTGGAAATAAAAGTTCTGCTGTTTTGTTTTTTACTGTTTGGTTTGGTTCTGAGGATAGTGTTAAATTTAGAAACATGGCATAAATTATCATAGCCCAGATTATTTAAATAAACAACAAAAATAATTTACAGGGTATTTTCATTGTTTTTCCTTTCTTACGATCTAAAAACTGTGGCAGTGTCTATAGAGTGAATGCAAAACTAATTCATTTATTTATTTATTATGATGGGTTATTTTATTGTGTGTGAAATATCTTTCAATTTCTCACACATGAATATTTGCCCTTTTACAAGTCAGGCACAGTAAATATATCTAACTTGGTACCTTAAGTAAAGTATTTGTGCATAAGTGAAAGAACCTTCATGTATCTGTTCTTAGAACATGTCACTAACAATGACATCAGAAAAGCAGAGCTGTCTTTGAGAAAGAGAGTCTGCAGGTTCCTGTCCTGTAGCCACTTGAGGCTGACCACCTGGTGACCTTGCCCATCTTCAATTTCCCAGATTCAGTTTCTTCAGTTTTACAAGAGCGGTGGCTCACGCCTGTAATCCTAGCACTTTGGGAGGCCGAGGTGGGTGGATCACCTGAGGTCAGGAGTTCAAGACCAGCCTGGCCATCATGGTGAAACCCCATCTTAAAAATTAAAAAATATATATATATAAGTGTTGGTAGCCTGGAACTCCTGGGCTCAAACAATCCTCCTACCTCATCCTCCCAAGTAGCTGGGGCCACAGGCAGGAGCCACCACCAGGTCCAACTAATTTTTTGTTTTTGTTTTTGTAGAGATAAGGTTTCACCATCTTTCCCAGGCTGCTCTCAAGCTCCTGAGCTCAAGCGACCCTATAGCCTTGACCTCTCAAAGTGCTGGGATTATAGGAGTGAGCCACTGTGCCTGGCTCATATCTGAGAGTCCTTCCACGTCTGAGTAGAAAACATCCAGGGGAGGCCGGGGCGTGGTGGCTCACGCTTGTAATCCCAGCGCTTTGAGAGGCTGAGGCGGGCAGATCACGAGGTCAGCGGATCCAGACCATCTGTCCAACATGGGGAAACATTGCCTCTGCTGAAAATACAAACAATTAGCTGGGCGTGGTGGTGTGTGCCTGTAGTCCCAGCTACTCGAGAAGCTGAGGCAGGAGAATCCCTTGAACCAGGGAGTTGGAGGTTGCAGTGAGAGGAGACTGGGCCACTGCGACACAGTGAGACTTCCTCTCAAAAAAAAAAAAAAAAAAATCGGGGAGAAAATATTTACTAAACCCATTTAATTAGGTTATACAATAAACATACATTTTCTGTATCTAAAATTATGAATGTGAACCCTATAATAATTTCATGACTTTTTTTTCTTTTTTTTATTACACTTTAAATTCTGAGGTACATATGCAGAACGTGCAGGTTTTCTTATATACTCGTATAAGCACTATTAAAAATGCTTAAATTCTTTAATAATTACACATTTTATTGTAGCAAATACCTTCTGAAATTAATTCTAGAACAAGGATGATAATTTGGTTTTGAGAATAAAAAATAGGTTTTAAGCACCTGGTTTTGAGTTTAGCCTAAGAAACTGCAAGAGCTTATGAGGTTAAAAAAAAAAAAAAAAAGAAGATCTCTGATAAAACAAAAAAAAAGCTGAAAATATAATTTATGTAGGTCATGATAAACCCTGAATAAAAAACAACACAGATGATGATAATTCATAAAATATTTAACAATTGAATTGGGATTGTTTTGCTTCATGGTTCTTATTTGTAAATTCATGGGCATGTGATTGAATAGGCACATTTTTCTGGCCTGAAAACCGAATGTGTTTCTTCCCTCAACTCAAATCTGGAGCTCGTTTGAACACTGTCCACAGCTGCTCACCTGCAGGTGTTGTGTGAATCTTGCCCTCCTGTATTCATTGCCCTTGCCCTGAAGGACAAGTCCAGTTCCCAGATCAAAAGTGTTAGAAGTAACCAGGAAATTGCCTTGGATTGATGGTTTTATCTAGTGACAGTTAAATTCCAGAAAGTGTAAACCCACTGGGTATAAGGAGGCATTCTGTTTCTTCTGTTAAGTCTGTACCTGTCTACTGAGTGTAGATACTTTTGTCTTTATTTGTTTAAATAGATGAATAAGGAGAGAATTGTAAGTAAGCTACGTATTTCTGGGGAAAAAAAGAAAAGAAATCGTACCAATCATAGGAAGGACCCCTTATCCTCTGCGGTTGTGTACAAATAGCCAGGTGGAAGAGAAGGAGAGAAGAGCCAGTTTGATAGTATGCTGGGTGATCAAAGTTTCTAAGTACAGGTCGATCTTTCCCACGTCAGGCCTGCATCTCCTGGAACTAAAAACCTCTGGCTAACTGTACTCTGCGTTAATAAAGCTATTATAATTAGGCCCTGAAGACTGAGGGCTGCCTACAGCTACAATATTCAGCACCAGATTGCCTCCAAGTTTGCAAATGAGAGGTGAGTCAACCGGGGCTAAGGAATTTGACACAGAATGTTTTAATTATATTGACTGTATTTTCATGGAGGGAAAGTATTATCACATGTAGAACAGTAGTTTGTGTTCTAGCAAAGAATCATTGTATGGTAGAATATTCTTTATTCATGCCAGATTCTTGGCATTTTCTGAAAACATTCTTCTTCTATCTTTCATTTTTATATCTATATATATAAATTAACCCAGAGCATATTATATTTGAAAATGTTGGTGTCCTTAATATTTCTTAAAATTTAAATAGGCTTTAGGTTATCTTTTGAACTGAATATCGCTTTATTTCCAGTTGCTGCTACAACATTTTCCACAAATTTACTGGTTTTAAAGCAACACAAATTTATCATCTTACAGTTAAGTCTAAAATGAGTCTCACTGGGGTAAAATCAATTTATCCATGTCCTTTCTCATGTCTATAGGAGAGAAGTCATTTCCTTGCCATTTTCAGCTTCTAGAAGTACCCACATTCTGTTGACACTTGGTCCCTTTTGCTAACTTAAAAAAAGAATTATAAGTTTAGAAAGAGAAAAGGAGATCTTATTTCTTACAGAGTGTTACAGCGTTCAAGGTGGCCATCCAGTGGGCTGGAAAGGACAGCCTCTGGCCCAGACCAAAGATAGGCACTGCAAAGGAGAAGGGGTTGAGGAGCTTTATGCTAAACAGTTTGGCTAAATAGACATATTCAACAGGTTACAGGAGGATCTATGAGTATTCATGAAGGGATAGAACTGACACATGTGTACTGAGAAAATCTACATGTAACAAAGGACCCATGTTCACTTTGGGGTGGAGATTTAACATTTAAATAAATCCATTACAGTTAGTTCCTATATATCCAAACATCTTTTCAGGACACAAAGACAGGCAAGTGTGCAGCCTCCATAAACCTGTCAGAACCAGTTCATGGTTGGTGGTTTTCTTATCAGGAGGAAGTTACTGTGATCAGTCTTTTGTCCAATCAAAGCTGCAGTTATGGCTGGCAGAACAGGGAGTCAGTCAGCCTTTCTGAACTGGATGAGTTGTAATTGTGTTAATGTTGCTTATCTCCAGCCCAGTGCTTGTTTCGCTGCTGGAGAAAAAGAAAAGCCTTATGGCAGTTAGGACATAGTTTATTCTTTAAGTGTAGGGATGTGGATCTAACCCTTGCCTGGCAAGGCCTTAGGTCTTGTTTATAATTTGGTATCTCTTTGCCACACAGAGTCGTTTCTGTCAGTCTTATGATCTCTATTTGAATGTTAATGCTGGTCAGTTGTTGTGTCTAAACTACAAAAGGAAGAGGTTATAATGAGGCATGTCTGACCTCCTATCCCATCATGGCAGGGAACTAAGATGTTAAGGTTTTTTTCTGGAGTTTACTTGGCCAAATGGGGTTCTATTCAGTGGGGGGAGGGGGACTTACAATTTTATTTTTAGTTTACACCTTCTGTATTAGTTCCTTTTCATGCTGCTGATAAAGTCATACCAGAGACTGGGTAATTTATAAAGAAAAAGAGATTTAATGGACTCACAGTTCCACATGGTTGGGGAGGCCTCACAATCATGGCAGAAGGAGAAAGGCACGCCTTACACAGCAGCAGACAAGAGAGAGTGAGAGCCAAGTGAAAGGGAAACCCCTTATAAAATCATCAGATTTCCTGAGATTTATTCACTACCAGGAGAACAATATGGGGAAAACTGTCCCCTGATTCAATTATCTCCCACCAGGTCCCTCCCACAACACGTGGGATTGATGGGAGCTACAATTTAAGAGGAGATGTGGGTGGGGACACAGCCACACCATGTCACCTTCCGTGTACAAAACCAGGAATGCTCAGTCGGGTCTTTCTGATGCTGCATCAATCTCACATTGACTCTTCTGCCTCCCTCTTCTCCTTGTAAAGACTCTCCTGATTACATTGGGCCCATCCAGATAATACAGGATAATGTCCCATCAGCTGATTAGCAACCTGTATTCCACCTGCAACCTTAATTCTCCTTTGCTGTGTAATGTAACCCATTCCCAACTTCCAGGGATTAGGATATGGACATTTTTGGTTACCACAGATGTCTTGTTTGGAGTTACCTGTTAAATAATCAAGGATGTAAAACGTATTGTGGTGGTTGATACAACAAAGGTGTTTTTTATTCCTCACATATCAATGAGTCTGAGATGTGCAATCTGGCTTGCATTCCCTGTGTTTATCAACTTCCCAGGCACCATTATCCTTCTACTTCACCATTAGAAGTGTGTGATTTTCACCTCTATCCAACATGCCCACATTCTCAGCAGGAAGAAAAGGCAAGCAGAAAGGACAAAGGATCATACCTTTGAACATTTTTTTTTCCTGGCAACCCTACTTAGTAACTTCTCTCACTTTATGGCTACAGCCAGCTCTGAGAGATTTGTACTTCTGCATGGGCACACTGTCACCCAGAGCAAAAGTCAGCACTCTGTGGGAAAGACAGAAATGCTGTTGTGTGCTCAAAGAAAAGAATCTGCTTCTTCATTTACAGACACATGAAAGAAAATCTCCTTGAGGGCTTTGGGAAAACAAGATATCTGTAATATAATATGCCTATCAAATAGCTTCAACTGCATATACAAAGAAATACCAAAAAAAAAACCTGGTTATTTTTATACTTTGTGTACTAACTGTATTAAATATAAATTCTTTTTTAAAATAGTAAATGATTCTCTAAACATGTGGTCCATATCTTCTGCTCCAATGCTTCCCAAAATAATAGTGTATGTGAAAATCACTTGGGAACTTAATTGAAATTTTCAATTCCCAAATCTGCACCAAAGAATCTGTTTCAATAGGTCTCAGAGGGCTCTGCATTTTAACAAGCACCTTGGGTATTTCTGATGCAGGTGGTCTGCAAACTCTGCTTTGGTAGTGTTTGAAAAAAATCCCAAGTGAGCACACCTGCACTCAATTTAACATGCATGCATTGAATACCTGCTATAGCATTGTGTACCTGCTGTAGCATTGTTTTAGACATCATAAGGGGTATAAATAAAGTAACAGAAAACCTAATCCCTGTTCTTAAGAAAGTTTTCAAAAAAAAAAAAAAACAAAAGAAGAAGAAGAAGAAGAAATTTCCAGCTTCCAGTGAAACAAAGCCTGGACCCACTTCAACTATTGCAGTATGAAAAGAACCATGGATAAAGCAAACAGGAGAGTGTGCTCATTTTCGTTCCTAGCATCTATCATTATTAGTTCTTACTTATTTGTGTGATTATTTAATTAAAGTCTTTGCCACTAGAATATTAGCACCACAGGAGTAGATGAGAGTTTCTGATTATTGTAATTCATGTAAGTAGCAAAATGCTTTACTCTCTGTAAAAAATATGTGATAAATATCTGTCAACAAACAAGCCCATTCAAAAGTGGGCAAAGGATATGAACAGACACTTTACAAAAGAAGACATACATGAAGCCAACAAACATATGAAAAAATGCTCATCATCACTGGTCATTAGAGAAATGCAAATCAAAACTACATTGAGATACCACCTCACGCCAGTTAGAACGGCGATCATTAAAAAATCTGGAGACAACAGATGC